>MU839831.1:83809-258025 GCA_030411725.1 Echria macrotheca | reverse complement strand
CCTATGCAACCCTTTTTTCTGCTGGCCGTCCCTGGGTTCGTTTCCGGCGTGGAGTTTTTTATCACTGCGTCGCTTAAACGCCATCAACATCCTGTGTTTTTTTTTCCCCCCCCCCCCCCCCCCCCCCCAATTCCTCCTCATCCTCCTCCTATCGCCCAGAATATGTTGTTGAGCCCATCATCTCCGCGCTCAGTGCTCAAGACCATCCGCCGGGTCTACGTGCCTTGTGGTCTGCCCTTGCACGACTCGCACTTCTCTTCGCCGCAAGACCCTTCTTCCTTTTTATCGGTTGCGTCGCCAGGTTTGGGCTTGCAAGCTTGAGGTTTCTTTCCCCTCACCGTCGCCGTAGCCCTCACCGTTGCGCAGTGGATGGTGATGGGCTGGACCGTGCCGCATTTCCAGATGCGAACGTGATGGTAGCACATTTCGGCCGTTTTTCACACACGGCTTATGCCTGTATATTTGTCAGCCTCAAAAAAGGTCGGCTGTTCGACGATGACTTGGTACCTTTGGTGCGGGTTCCGTGTGGGGAGACCGAGGAGGATACGGGGTGTCTGGCTTTTGTGTTCTCGAGGAAATGAGCTTTGTGTGGATTGTGTGACAACCAAGTAGTCCGCGAGTACAGAATTGAGTACACCATTTCGAGGACTAGGTCGTGGCCTTTATATACTCAATCAGCAAGACTCTCGAAGCTCACTCTAAGTGCGCTCATTGCGGTCACAGTCCGCCCAGCAACTCGAGCATCCGATGTTGGATGTGTATCTGCTCAGTCGTGGGGTAAACGCGATGACAACATGCCTCCTCGTCCTTCATGGACCTTGCACCCCTGGTTTCTGGGGGAGCAGCATGTCCATTCGCTAGAGCCAGAAATCGTCCGTTCTCTGTGGATGGCCTCAAAATTCTAGACAGCCTGACGGTTTCAATGTCTGTCTCAGTTCCCCTAACGTAAACGGAGCCGCGACGTCTTTCCAGTACGAAAAGCATGAATGTAGCCGGCCCAAACAGCTGTTATTGACGACAACCAATTATATATTGAAGAGAAATAGGTGTTCCCCTCCTATTAGAAGACTCCCCAGGATCGCCATACTCATAAAAACGTTGCAGGGAGGCCTGATGGCGGGAACTCAAGATACATGTTCTTCATCACAGGCAAGGGCGGCAAATTTACCGAAATGAATCAAACGGCTTCAATAGGAGTACAAGAACGCGATACCGGTTTCGTTATCAAGAGTTTTCTAAGGGTTTGGATGGTTCTATCTAGGCCTCTAGAGGCTACATCTCACCATGTTCCTCGTCGATCACCCGCCAAAATTGCCGCTTCAGCTGGCACCACCTCATCCCAAAACACACATCCCAGCCTTCCATTATGTGTGACTAAGGTAGATATAATCGCTTGACTCAGTCTCGCTTGACTCGGTCTTCTTCTTGCCATGGCACCGGTAGCAAAGGTGCACATAAGGACACTTTCTCTGGACCTCTCTGGACACCCAATCAACGAGTCCATCGGGGCATCTCATCTCTGCACGCTTCGCGATGTCGCATCGCTCAAACGTGGTCTCGCGGCCCATCTTGCCGCACTTGTAGAGGTAGCACCAATACTTGCACATTGTCTCGGTCGGGTATTGGTCGGGCGCGGTTGAAGTGTGGTGCGGGCGTGCTTGTCGCTGGGCGGGATCTTGAGAACGCTAGCGGGCTTGCTGGCGCAGATCTGACCGAGCAAGTGGGCTTGCAGTAGTGATCTGGTGGTATGACTGGCTATGAGAATTTCTCAACGGAGGACCCTCGAGTGAGGATTGGGTGGACTTACTGGTGATTTCTCGGTATGTACGTCAGGATGTACTCGCGTTTCTGGCTTGCAAGCGGGTGAGAGGTTGAAGAAGGAATTTTCGAAGGAAGAGCTGAAGAATTTTTAAAGCCTTCAAGAAGGCCTTCTTCGCCGGTTTTGTTGTGATGAGGCAAGAGTCTTGCTCGGCGATGCCTTATGTTCCCGGTCGCCGAGCTCTTCATGTGTGATCAGTATCACCAGGTTGATATCACGCCGCCACACCATATTTTGATGCCGAATTTACAGACTCGTACAATTTTGTGCACACGAAACTGTAACCAGGGCTGGGAAAGCATCTGGGGCTAATGGTCGTGAGGGCAACTAGAGAATTGGAGCGCACCTCCAGTCAACACTCATACCGTTGTCCCCTTTCTGGCCGGCAGGCGTCAGGATATTTTTGGTTAGGCATGTTGCCAGCTAACTGAACACAGTTCTTTCACTGACTCTTCCATAAGGCAAAGACATAAGTCGTGGCAATAGCACGTCGAGTAATGGGACAGAACTAGATAACTCACCCAAAAGAAAAGAAACAATGAGAGATGAACTTCATTGATTCGGTCAAACCGCCTAGGCCTCGCTAACCAGCCTCAAGACGAACGGCATCGACCCCTCACATTATCCTCCCCCTCCAAAGCAGCTATCCTCATCTTCACAAACCCATCGACATGGACCCTTTCATCTCAATATAATAAAAACATCCCAAAAGTGATTTGCTCCTCCACCACAACAGAGACAAATGGACAGGCTTCATCTTTTTCAATAAGAGATACTAGTCCCTTCATCTCAGCAATAAGGATATTCAGGTCTGGATACAGATCCAGGAGGGCTCAGGGGAGGTCTGGGGTCTAAAGATCCATATATCCCAAGTGTTCGAGTTCCAGTCCATTTGCAATACCTCACCAATTTCAAGCCGTCAAGAATAGGATGGCATCTAAATAGGGTTGAGTTGCAAAGAGTAGAAGTGGTGGTGGTGGTGGCAGATGCAGATCTTCATGTCCGGTTGTGGTAATTATCAGAGCAAGTCAGGACCACAACCCCGCTCGTCAATTCTTTGTTTGGAGTAATTATTACGTGCCGTGTCAGCCATTCATTCGAGTCGGACTCGGCATCACTCCGAGCCCGAAGATATATCTGCTCACATTTGCAGAGTCCAACTCTGGTCTTGTTCAATACAGCAAAGGACTACGGAAACACATCACATCATGTCAGACCAGGAGACTCTCGAGAGCCTGGCGGCCAAGGTGGGGGAACTCACCAACGCAGTGGCGTCGCGCATGAAATCCCAGGGCCTGCTGCCTCTCTCCTTCGCAGCCAGCAGCAGCGCAGAGTACCCGATGGCAACGGAGCTTGCAGGACCACGATTCAAGCTGATCGAAGTCCTCACGGACATGCTCCATCTCGCCAAGGGCGGCAAGGATGTCATATTATCTGACGGCCTTGCGGTATGTCACAGGCCGGTTTCAAAGAGAGCCAATATTCCACTGACATTACTATACCAGGGCCAGCACAACCTGATGGTGCTCGATGTGCTTAACCAGTTCGACTTTTGGCACGCCGTACCAGTCGACGGCTCAGCAAGCTACCGAGACATCGCCGAGTTCACAAAGCTCCCCGAGTCGCTGGTCCGTCGGATCCTGCGGTTCGCCATGGTGAACCGGCTCTTTGCCGAAACGGCTCCAGGATCGGGCCGCGTCGTGCACACGTCAACAACAGCGTTTATCGTACGCAACCCAAAGTATATGAGCTGGATCGGCCACAACATGGAAGAAGTGAAGCCGTCCACGGTGACATTCCCGGAAGCGCTGCGCAGATACAACCAGGGCAAGGACGCTGCATCCGAGAAAATGCGTGAATCGGCATTTGGAATCACATTCCGAGACAAAGTCGGTGACGATGGTGACTTCTGGTCGCTTCTCGAGAAAGACGGCGAGGGTGAGCAAAAGGGGTACCGAACACGCCGGTTTGCCGAGGCAATGCAGATTGCGAGGACTGCTGCCAGCGTCAACTTTGAGCTGCTGATTGAATCCGGTTTCGACTGGGCCAGTATCGGCGAAGGTGGTACCGTTGTCGATGTGGGTGGCTCATCAGGGCACGAAGCCGTCTCTCTCGCCCGGGCATTCCCACAACTCAAATTCATCGTGCAAGACCTTCCATCCGTTCGGGATGCATTCAACATAAACGTACCATCCGAGCTCGCGACGCGTATCATGTTCCAAGAGCATAACTTTTTCGAGCCCCAGACCGTCGTGGCAGACGTGTACTTTATGAAGGGCATCCTGCACGACTGGCCCGATGAGGAGGCCAGCAAGATCCTCCGGACACTGGTTCGGGCTTTCCGGCCGGAGACGCGCCTCGTGCTGTGCGAAGGGTTAGCGCCACCGTTTGACACGGAAGAGTGGGCGTCGATGCCGTGGGTGGTACGGCAGGGGCTCAGCGCGCTGGATTTGCAGATGCTCGTCACGTTCAACGCCAAAGAACGGACAGTAGAGGACTGGAAGGGCCTCCTCCATCGTGCAGATAGTAGGCTGGAACTGAGCAAGGTGTTTACCTTACCTGGGAGTTCGTGGGCCGTATTGGAGATTGTCTTGCGCGGGTGATGTCACGGTTGACGGAACATGGGCTGTTCTGGGGTTGTGACATGTAGGATATATGATATTTCGTTATGACGGATGTATGTGACCTAAAACCCTAGTGATAGGCTTCCTGACTATAGTTTACACGAGAGAGGTGCGCACACACTTAGAAAGGCGAGAAATGTTTCCTAGCCCACGTAGCGCGAGGTTCAGGCTGAAGGGCCCGTCCGCCGGGTTGCGCTCCATGATGATGCGGCCGTTCTCGGACTCGGCCGAGGCTGCCGCGACCGTGAGCGTCGCGTTGCCGTAGATCTCGCCCATGTTCAGCGCTTGTGTCGCAAAGTTCCCTCCCGGGCCCTGGACGATTCACAGCCGGTCGACCCAGACGTATTCGATCCCCAGGGACCGCCAGAGCCTGCTCCTAGCTAATCTTCTCGGACGCCATGCTCCCAAAGATCAGCTGTACTACCACGGGCAGCCCCGGCGCCAAGAAAGATGTAGATAATAGTCTTGTCCTCTCCCCCTCCCATCCGGGTTTGATGGCTCCCAGGGCCGACCGCATGGGTGGAAGCAGACCTGACATACCTCGCCCGACGTTAGCACGGGGATCGGCGTTGCTGCGGGCCTCGTGCGCCGGTGCAGCGCCGTCGACTATCGAGCGCGGGGGTTCTTATCGCCTCTGGGGAAGGGCTTGCTTGAGGGACTCTGTGTCGAAGGGAACTCTGCTGCTGCTGCTGCTGCTGTTGCTATTGCTAAGCCACTCCTTCCCCCCTGTTCTTCTCCTCTCCTTTGCTCTTTTTGAATTTCCGAAAGAGTTTCATTTCCTGCTGTATTTGTTAAAGATAGAGTGTTTCTTTTCAACGGTTTTGAGACAAACGCGCCATCAGCTTACGTAGTAGAGAGAGCTAACGTTGCATCGGTGGACGATCCCTTCGGTCAAGTATTAACCCTGCTTATTTTTGTTTTGGGACCGGTCCTGGCCCCAGTCCTTGGAACAACTTTGCTGGCTTGTGCGCTGGCTGATGACCCGTGTGTGGGTGGAAGGCGGCATCGGCTCGGCTCGGAGAGATGGCGTGGCCTTTGTATATAAGACCGAGACCCGTGTCGAGACTCGAGGTTCAAGCTGGTTACATGTTTTGTTCAATGCTCCTACCGCTCCCTGTGAAGCAGTAGTACACGAAATGGCGATCTTGGAACTCTCAGGAGCGTCTTTGTATTACGAAAAGAAGGGACATGGACCCCTTCTCTTGCTGATACCTGGCGCCAACGGGGACGGCGACATATTCGGACCGGTTTCCGAGCACCTCTCGACACACTTCACGGTCGTGACGTACGATCGTCGCGGCTTCTCTCGCAGCCTCCTCCGTGGTGCCCAAGATTACCAGAACCGTCTAAAGACCGATGCCGACGACGCGAAGAGCCTTATTGAACACCTCGCGGACCAACCGGCGACCATCTTCGGGAACAGCTCGGGCGCAATCGTGGCACTGACTGTCCTATCCTTATATCCGTCTATCGTTCGTGCCGTCATTTCGCACGAGGCGCCAGCGATTAGGCTGTTTCCCGACGGCGGAGCAGAATGGCGGAGCTTTTTTCAGCACTGTTATGACACCTACCGCAGAGAAGGAGTCGCCCCTGCCATGGAACTCTTCGCATCGAGACTTGCAGAGGGTGCAGAGGCCGCAGCGATGAGGCAAGCAATGGATCCGGCAAACGGTGGTCATGTGCCGTCAAACACCATGTACTGGTTTGAGAGAGAGCTGCTCGATTATACCGAGGTGGAATTAGACTTGGAGGAGTTGATGAAGCAGTCGTCAAAGCTTGTCCTAGCATACGGCGTCGAAATCCGCCCACGGAGTCTCTATCGGCCTAATGTGGAGGTGTTGGCTGATCGCCTTAATCTCGACGTCCTGGAACTACCTGGCGGGCATGTTGGATATGTATTCTATCCAGAGGAGTTTGCACAAGCGTTGGCAAAGAAACTGAAGCAATATATGTAGTTAGTATCGACAAACCATGTTGATGGATTAGGATAACCACGGATAGCCCATACACAGAACACCTACGCCTCTCCAGCTACCCCAAGTCTAAGTGCTTAGCGACATGCAATAATGTAGAGATATAGACTCAAAAATGAACCCGAATAAGAAATCGAGAATGGGAAACGCTTAGGCAAGGGGATGAGAGGATAAAAGAATGCTTTCACCTAAAACTTCATTTGGCCAAGGCGCTGACGGAAAAGGGTGACAAAAAGGGGTTCCACACCAAGAGGTGTGTGTGGGGTAGCAAAAGAAAAACAGCTGCCCCCGCCAGGGATTGAACCTGAGACCTCAGCATTTGCTTGAGTGGAATACAAGTGCTGCGCTCTACCACTGAGCTACAAGGGCTGTTTTTGATTGACCGGCTGTTATTGTCTCCTAGGAAACCTGGCTGGCTTGTGGAAGGCGCTGGCTACGTCGAAAAGGGGTGGGGGTTTGTTGTTGCTCTGGAGGCAAGACTCTGGCCCACCGCGAATTCTTTTCAGATGGATAGTCAATTTTGGGTTTAATTGAGTTTTGGTATACATCGCAATCATGTCTGATGGTGCACGGATGGAAGAGGTGTTTATGATGGTGGGAGCACCTGAGGCTTGAAGAAGTGCAGGTAATGATGCTTGTTTGGTAGAAGAGAGGATGAGCCCTGAGGACTGGCTAAATACAGTGGCCTGGTTGCGTCCATGCGTGCCTTCCATCTTTTCCGGGTGCTCCTGCCTGGCCTAACAGGCTTGAAGAAGTGGCCGGTCATGTTGGGAAATTTCCTCTCACACATCAACAACCGGCATCTCAAAAGCATCGGAGCATAGCCATCCCAAGTGATGAAAGGGTTTGAGCCTTTCTTCAGACGGGACGCCACGACACCTAGGTATTCATTGGGACGCAGGGTCGTAAAGGAGTTCTTCCCGCTGCTTGCGTGTGGCTTTTCAAGAACAACCCACATAGTCCTCTTGTAGTAGACCGAAGTATTTCACTGATAGGCACATGCACGGACAACATGAATCAACCATCAACAACTCTTGTCATATATACCGCCGCAGCGAGTGCAACTAAGGTCCAACTATTTACACGAATTTGGCAAAGCCTTGAGTCTTCCCCATGTGTCCTTTTTAACACGTCCTTTGCGTCCCAAGAAGCAAGCGCTTACAAGCACTGCGAGTACCACTGGTTCGAGACGCGGCAAGTCGAGCCCGACTGGCAGCAGGTAGGGCCGGTCCAGCCCTGGCCACCACATTGTCCCCACATGGCAGAGCACTATAACTCCAGTTAGTTGCCTTCAATCACCAGTTGAATATAGAGGGGAATACTCACGCTGCCGCCACCATTGCCGCCGCCATTGCCAGGATTAGGGTTGGCGGTGGGCGAGGGCGAGGGAGAGGGCGAAGGATTCGGGTTCGTGGAACCACCGCTACCACCACCAGCGCCCACATTCACAGTGGCAGAGCCAGAGCTGAAGTAGCCCTCGGTGGCGACGATCTGGTAATCATGGGTGCCGAGATTGAGGCCGGCCTGGCGCCAGGCGTTGAAGTGGGTGGCCATGTTGACGGAGCCGCCGGAGCGCTTCTGCTGGCGGACGGACCAGTACTGGTAGAAGGTGGCGGTGCCCTCGATCGACGGCTGGTTGACGCGCTGGCTGCGGTAGATGTCGTACACGCCGCCGTCCACCGTCACCTGGCCGAAGCGCGTGGCGCCGCTCGACGGGTTGTACGTGCCGAAGTTCTCGACGACGTAGTACTCGACCAGCGGGTTGCGCGTCCAGCCGTACACGGCCAGGTACGAGTTGCCGTTGGGGTTGTACGTGGCCGTGTAGTTGATGGTGCGATCCGTGCCCGGGTTCCATCCCTTTCCGCCGACCCAGTTGCCGTTGCCCGACCAGCTGCAGCTGTACTGGCCGCCCTGCTCGTTGGTGTAGCGCACGTTGCCGGCGCCGTCGGTCCAGAACGAGAAGTAGTACCCGTTATGCGTGCCCGTGGCGCTGCTGGTCAGCGTCTGTCTCCGTTGGAGACCCGGGAGCTCACCGGGCGCGGCGAGCACGCCGGCGGCCAGGGTGGTGGCGGCAACAAAGAGGGACGAGAGAGTGACCATGGTGACAACTGTAGAAAGCTGATGGTTGACCGAGATGGCTGAAGAGCAAGACTTCTTTCGGCGGGGATTTCGTCGACTTATATGTTTTCTCGGGTCGCATTACCGCAATCAAAATGGCCGTTTGAGCTTTGCACGCCCCAGTGCTTGGCCCGATTCACTGTTCCACTGTCCCGGTTGTGGTTTGCTCATGCGGCCTCATCCCCTGTCGCGACCCCGGTCTGCCCCGGATTCGCGACAACAGTGCCGAGAGCAAAGGAGCATCATGTCCGACATGTCATCCGCGCTCCCGGGCCGATGTAACCATCTCCACGATCAGTCGCCGGCTTGCTGTCGTTGACAGTGACTTAGCAACAAGCGTTGCCTCGGTCTAAGCGCACGACTCGGATCGTGGGATGGAACCAAGACACGCCAATGTCAGCGATACACTGCTACCAAGACGTAGGATGAACGGTAGAGATGTCTTGGTCACCAGAAACGCCAAGGCTCGGTCTTGTACACCGAGTGCAATCGAGAAACAAGATTTATATCGTGGTATTCGTGATCACAGCACCACGCATACTATTTGGAAAATGCGGCGACACCGCAGTGATTGCTAGGCCGGGTGCAATTTGCGTACCCGTAATGCGTGCGTTCCCGCGACCCGGTTCTGGCGGGTTCTGCGCCGCCAAAACCGGGTTTGGAGGTTTTTAGGGGGAGATGAAAAGGGGCTAGCGGTCCATCAGCCCTGCCGAAAACGAACACGCTCCCCCTGAACAACAGCACAACGACAACAGCGAAAAAAAAAAAACCGCCCAGACGTAGCAATACCGGTGAAATAGGCAGAGGAGTCAACTGCCGATTCAACCGACGGGTAAATGCGATTTCCCTGGGGAAGACGTTGCTTTCGATGGTAAACCCCACAAAATGTCTTACCTGTTTGGGTCGACGCTGCTGTACTCTCCGGGGTCTCCAAGACCCCAAATCCGGGAGGTAACATTTGTGGAGAATAACGCGGGACCGAGGTTCCTTGATTCGGCTTCCGCAGGCTTGATGTATCCAGTGACTGGCGCTGTTTTTTCTTTTTTCTTTTTGTTTTGTGAGGCTTGACCGAGGAAGCGGGTCTTCTCGACACCAGTTCTCGGGATCGAGCATAAGATATTGATACGGACGTGCATTCGTTATTGAATCGACTGGACAACTGGACGCCAATAACTGATCTTACGTCGAGAGCGTGGACAACTCGCAGTCCTGCTTCAGTCTAGAAACATACACCAAGTAGACTTGAATGTTTACGTCATTGGGCTACCCTCCATAGTCTTTGAGCTGAGCAGCAGCTTTACCAGGTTGGGATGCTGCACGTACATGCAGCATAGATACCTTACATACAGCTATACCATTTGAACATGGTATGAAAATCTATTTTAAGACTTGTTTCCCTAGAGGCATACCATTTATGAGTCAGCAAGGAAAATCTACGTGTCTAAAACCCGAAGTGTATGACGAGGTACTAACAAGAGGTTTAGTCTTCCTCGCGTCTCGCGTCTCGCGACTCTTGATGTTAGTGCCCTAGGCGGCGCCTCCACCAACCCGGACTCTCAGCCCATCCCTCGCCCACTACCTACCTTACCAGCCCCAATAGACTTGAGACCCTTCGAGAAATATTCATGCCAAGCTATCAGGTCGCCGGCGCGCGTTGAATTGGTATCAGATATCAGAACCGAATATCTTCACACCCTACCCCAGGACTACCCCAGGAGTGAGTAATGATCAAAGACGCAAGACCGGCGGAAAGGAGGTCTAACCCTTCCTTCCCAACCAGACTCCGGCCCGGACTCCAGCCAAAGGACGAATGCCAACCCCCACACCGATTGACGGTCCCGCCCAGTCCCCGGTCCACAATACGACGCTAGTCCGGTGACCATCCGACGCTCGGAAGCAAACCGAAATAGGCTATATTCACGTCTCCATGACCGATGCCATCGTGTCATTTTACCTACCGGATATCATGTTGCGAAAACCCTCTTGGCATCCTTTTTCTTGTTTGGCTTCACGCAACCACGCACGGGAAACGCCAGCTGGACAAACGGAGCTGCCGATTTTCGCAAGATGTGCCTCTTCAGATGCGGAGGATGTTGAATATGCACGTCTTAGGTACCTACCTACCTAGTTAGCTTGAGAACATGTTTGTGTGATGGGCAGCCCGCCCCTTCACTTCGCAAAGCTTCGCGACGTTCAAGGACCAAGCGGAACACGGGAACTGAGAGCCGCGATGTTGTGATGCTGGACTCTCGACGGGCAAACCGCCCGAGGACGTCTCTTTGGAAATAGATTTCGTTGTGAGAAGAACGGGTTGTTGAGTACCTAATGTTAGCTATTAGGAAACCGATGTGCCGCCGGGTTGAGACAACAAGCAAGTACATCTTACATACCTAGATTATGGAAAACACTCATCTTGTTACATGTGGCTGACGAGCGGCAAACTCACAGTAAAGAATCCGGAACCAGAATTGACTAGAAGCTGGTCTGCGAGGCTGCTAGCAACATGATCACCGAGTAAGATACCTAGGTATGTACAGCAAACCTTCTCGTAGGAGCACGCGAAACCGACAAACGGCTAGAGCTTCGCCTTGGGCGCCTCCAGTCCCGCAACGACATCATCATACCGGCCATATGCATCCCTCTCGGCATCAAAATTCAACAGCCACGGCTCGCGAGGCAGATGTATCAGCGTCGGGTCCTTCCAGACCTTATCCCAATCCGCCTTGTGCCAACGCTCGCGCGTCTTCGGCCCCTGCGCCTGCGCGCGATGCACCCGTTCATACCGCAGCTTCTCGTACGCCCGCAGGGCACGGGGGATATTCCCGCGACCGCTGAGCTCGAGGCACGTTGCCAGAACCACGCCGTCCTCGATGGACTGGCTGGCGCCCTGGATCGAGGTCGGCAGGAAGGGATGAGCGGAATCGCCGATCAGCGCCGTCCGCGCGCGCGGCGAGATGAAGGTCGGCAGCGGGTCGCGGTAGACCAGCTTGTGATCGATCAGCCGGCCGGGCGGCGTGGCCTTGACCAGCTCGTGCACGACGTCGCACCACCCCGGCAGGTAGGTCAGGGCCTCCTCGGGCCTGCCGGGGAACTGCCAGCTCTCCTCGATGTTGCCGTCGTCGACATGCGTAAAAACCCAGTTGACCTCGGTCCCGTTCTTGATGGACGACGCGAGGAAGTGGATGTCCGGCCCGATGAAGCCCTGGTGCGTGTCGCCGTTGGCCACGATGTGGCGGATCTTGGGGTTGTTGATGATGCGGTCGGCCGGGAACCAGGCCCGGTAGACGGCGTACCCGGACGACTTGGGGTTCTCGTCGAACCCGAGGACGATCTTCCGGCCCCTCGAGCGGACACCCTCGGCGGCGATGACGACGTCGGCGACGAGCCTCTCGCCGCTGCTGAGAACCACGCCGGCCTGCGGCGGGTTGTCGCTCTCGAAGTAGTCCTCGACCCGCTTCCCGAGACGGATATCTATGCCCCGTGCCACGGCGTGCCGGTAGATGATGTTGTGCAGCTGCCCGCGATGGCCATTGATGCGGCGGCCCCAGGCGGACTCGTGGGCAAACGACTGGCGGGTGACGAACTTGCCCTGGTGATGGTACAGATCGAGCCACTTGGTCTGGCGGGCGATGGCCTCCATCTGGTCGACCACGCCCGGCCATCGCTCAAAGGCTTTGGAGCCGTTGGGGTCAAAGCTGATGATGTCACCGATGCGCATGATCTCGTCGATGTCGTCGACTTTCTCGAGGAGTGTCACGGCGTGTCCCTTGCGGTCACACTCAATGGCTGCCGCCAGTCCGGCGAACCCGGCCCCGACCACGATCACCTTGATCCCCGAGGGTGGAAGACGCGGGAACTTGTTCGCCATGTTGAGTCCAGTTTTCAGCCACAATTGATACTCTCTACGCAGAGAACGTCACTCAGTGCTTGTGTGATGTAGGCACACAGTGAGTCTATATCGACCGAGTGTCGTTGGCCGGTTGTTCTTTTAGCTCCGAGCCCGCCTAACCGACCCAGAAGCATTACTACCTCGAAGCAACGCCGACACCGTGAACCCGTGGTCCGAGGTGTGCAGATGTCAAACCGGATCGCCAATCGCAGCCACGGGATGAACTGCCGACCCCGCTTTCTGCCGTGATGTTGGGGTTCGTTGAAGAGGGGTTTCGGCTTGGGACAGCAAAGGGTGGCATTGGGACGAATTGGCTGTTTTTATTCGCCCAGACAAGTATCATGGTTCTCGGCCGTTGATTTCCTGAGTTGCTGTGTCTAAGCAGGTAGGTTACACTAAGGGTTACACAATCAATGAATGCTATTGGTGGCCTGCGAGCTGAGGCGAGTTGAGACAACCGGGGATTGAAAGTTGTGTGAGGTATCGACTTAAAGTCTCATAGAGGTCTGAGAGACTGGTGCTAAGGATGCTTGTTTGGTGAAGAGGAGGATGGGCCTGAGGGCTGGCTAAAAACAGTGCCTGTGGTCCGTGTGTGCCTTCCATCTTGTCTGGGTGCTCCTGCCTGATCCAACAGGTCGGTGTTCTGTAGCAACTCTGTCATTGCGATAAGTCACACGGGATGCCGAAATCGTTATCCGCATTTGTGTCACTGCAGTGTTGCCCCCAATAGGTACTTACCTATTTCAATCTCATGCTGCACATAAGTCAACCCCAACAGTCAAGTCAGCCAATTATGACCCTTTTGATGTCCTTCCGGACTCCCCGATGCATGACCAGGATTCTCACCGCTCTTCGAGATCGGTATCCGAGCGACGGGACTTTCCGTTGCAGCTGCGCGACTGATTCAGCAAAGCTTATGCATCCAAGATCCTTCTTCTCTTTGTGATAACTAAAACCCCTGCGCCTAACCTGGCCAGATCCTCACAGGGCATGCCCCGCTCTTGGCAGGTTCTTTCACAGTTCTCCATCATTTCTTTGTCTTGATCATCTGCTGTCGATCGCGGCAAGCAATTAAGCAGCCCTATCTCGCGGACGCGGCGTCGGTCGACTCCTTTTATCATCGGTCAAGCCGTCATAGCTCCCATCATGTCCTCAACGGCATTCGGGGCCGGTACCGGGGGTGGCGCAATCGCGGCCCGGCCCGACGAGGAGCATGAGACGGACTACCAAGATTCGCAAGTTCTAGCACCGCGGCGGCGCGTGCTCGTAAGACCCCCGGCCCGAGCTAACAAGCGGAACAGAGACAGCGCAACGGCATCCCTCTCGTCAAGTATTCTCGAGTACCGGGCCATGCATGGTCGAACGTACCACAGTGCACGCCACACCACCGACTACTTCACCCCAAACGATGGCCAGCAGCAGCAGTCGGTCGACCTCACGTATGTGGAACTCGCCCAGTGCTGAGAAGTGACGCTGAAATGATTCGTCGCAGTCACCATTACCTTACGCTGTTCCTCGATGGGAAGCTGTTTGTTGCTCCGCTGCCCGAGAAAATGGAGGCTCGTCGAGACTCTCTGATGATGTCCAATCCGAGACGCAGACTAACCATTCTGTGGTGACAGAGGATTCTGGATGTTGGCACCGGAACCGGCATCTGGGCCATGTAAGGTTCCGCCCTGCATAGAAAAAAACAAAATAAAACATGAAACTGATCTCATCCAGAGACTTCGCCGACGAATATCCCGACGTGGAGGTAGTCGGCACCGACCTCTCACCCATGCAACCGACCTGGATTCCTCCAAACATGAAGTTCGAGATTGACGATGCCGCACTCGCATGGACGTATCCCGAGGGCCACTTCGACTTCGTTCACATCCGCTACTTGTTTGGTGCCATCTCCGACTGGCTGGGTTTGTTTAAGCAGGCGTTTCGATCACTCAAGCCCGGCGGCTGGATCCAAGATTGCGAGATGGACACGACCTTTTACAGTGACGATGGGACCCTCGATGGCGCGTCGGCCATGCTGAAGTGGAACCAGCTCTACAGGGAATCTGGCGCCAAGACGGGCGCCTCGTTCAACACCATTGCCGATAATAAGCAGAGGCAATATCTCGAGGAAGCGGGTTTCGTCGACGTACAGATCAAGACTTTCAAGGTACGCTTCTGTGCCCCAAAACTCAAGGCGAAGGGGGAGGGTTCGACTTGCTAACCATGCCCCAGATACCCGTCGGCGGATGGGCTCTGGACAAGAAGCTCGCAGAGGTCGGGGGTATCGCTCAGATGGTGTTGCTGAATGACATTGAGGGTAAGAACGCGGTACCTTTATAACAGCAGCACTGACATAAGCAGGCTACACGTTAGCGTTATGGCACAATGTGTTGATGTGGCCTGAAGACGAGTACCGACCGTTCCTCGACCAGTTGCGAAAAGCCTTGCAAAACAAGAAAATCCATAGCTATCTCTTACTCCGCTACGCGTATGGTCGGAAGCCTGAGTCGGCGTGACACTCGCCTTACACGTCACAAGAGTCGTCCGGGAGCCGGAGATTGCCACGGGAAAAATTCATCGTCAAGGATAGCTCTCGCAGTGGACCGGCATTGGTTATCATTTTTGCTTCTGGCAGTTCTTGTTGGACTCTCGCGCGTCCCGCATCCGTCCGACCGTCGAGAGCATAGCATCCATGACAGGACGCCACCCGCCTTCTCAGCCAAAACTGGCAGTAGGGGAACTCGTATGTTGTAATTAGATACCCCAAGCCGCCAATTATCGAAGGGCAATATCTGTACTGCTTTAATCTTCATTTCGCAAGTGCCGAATGCTCGGAGAAGTGACAGGAGGGGTTCAGGTCGCCGTGGATATGACTCGCCTAATCTCAACAATATCCAAAGTATCTGTCTACCTCCGGGACAATACCCTACGAATCGACCAAAAAATTACAAAAGCAAATAATTCCAGCCAAGAACGAGCCTGCCGAAAAAGCGGAATCCTAGACCTAGAGCCTCAATCTTGGCCCGCTTACACCTCATCATGATTGGAACACTCCTTGGCGCGTACCTGTCGATCTTGTCGGCAGCCTTCGCTGCGCCTACCGCAGAGCCATGCACTCGGGACTTCCTCAAAACCCAAGCTGCCAAGTACGTGGCAGCACAGGTGGCGGGAACACTGGGGGAGCTGGCGACGAGTTCCGTCACGTATACCCAGGACTTCAAACCGGCGACGCTCGGCACGGGGCTCCTTGCCAAACCACTGAAGATCGACTTCAACCGTAGCACCTATGACACGACACAGTGTGCAACCTATACCGAAGTCATTGCCGCGAGCTCGACTCCGCCCTATGTCCTCGGCACGCAGATGCGTTTTACAGATGGCGTGCTCTCCAAGATGGAGACCATTGCAACCACCACTGGAGACTGGCTCTTCAACCCCTCGGGTACGCTCAAGTACTCGCAGCAGGAGGCCTGGTAAGTCGCGCGTCGGCTGTCATCCGCGATGCATCATCGAGCTGTGGTGAAAGGTTGGCCTGACATCTGGCAGGACCGAGATACCGGAGGACAAGCGCGACACCCGGGCGGTAATCCAGGCAGCCGGCGATGCATATCTCGACCTGTTCAACGACAAGACCGTCAAGGTCCCGTGGGGCAACCCATGTGCGAGACTCGAAGGGGGTAGCTACATCCAGCCCAGCTGCAATGTCGGCGTGCCCAGCGGGCTGAAGATGACGAACCGGCGCTACGTAGTGGATGAGGTGCTCGGCACTGTCGACATCTTCTTCACTTTTGGCGGGCAGGAGCCGGACAGTCATCAGTTCCGCGTGGAGAATGGCAAGCTGCGCTATGTCCACACGCTGACTGTCATGAAATCCAAGTCAACTTGACGTCGGGAGTAACGGGACGGCCTACCGGTGGTATTGTAGCGCCAAGATAATGGGAATAGGAAGTGTACAGCAAGCTAGGGGATGTTGGGTTAATCTATGCGTATCTCCCGAGCGATTATTCATGCCAAGAAATCCTATTCCCAGACATTCTACTCTATGTTGAAGAGAAGACGCGTAGCGGATGTTGTGTTCTGAAGCTTTGCAGATTGTGATTGGCTGGCCGCTGCAGAGCTGTGGAATCTCATGGAAACCAGAATCACGTGCCGAAACAAAATCAGGAAATCCCGCGAGCGGGAATGACCAGAGTCTATGACGTCATGCTGCAGCAAACGGTTCCGCAGATCAAACCGCGGGCGGCCTGTTCAGCCAAGGAAGGGCACTGAAGGGTTCGCGCTGAAGAACCGAAATGGGCAGGCGGGAGGGGTGAAAGCGAATTTTGAAGGTCCACGGGGTCGAGACCATCCTTCTCGGTGGCTGTTCGTCGCGGGGCAGTCTGCGCTCTTCCTGCCAATTTTCCATCTGATGCCCCAAGGCCGAACATGCTCCCCTCCGACTTCCTCTTTGGCACCCATTGTCGCTTGTCTATCTCGTTGCTACACTCCTGAGTGCAGTCGTCCAACTTTCGTTACCGCCGGCGCCTGCCAGGCCTGCGCTGTTCTCGACGGGATCCGATCGCCCGCCGGCCAGCAGTTATCAGACTGCGAATTGGGATCTCGTCTTCACCCTCGTCGATCGATCGCGCCGAGCCTGCCATCATGCAGCCGCTGCCAGCAAGCCGCGTTGAAGATACACAATCGCAGATGTGCGACTCCACACCGCCCGGCCTGGACGGCTTCGCCCTGGTCGACCTCTCCCCACTCCCGCTCACCGTCCTCTCACCGTCGTGCTCGATTACCCGAGTGTCGGAGCGATTCCTGCGCGACTGGCATGTGTCGCGCGACGAATGTGTCGGCCAACAATTGCTTAGCTTCGTCGAGAAGCAGCTGCGCCCGGCCGGTTCCTCCGCGGTATGCTATCTCTCGGCCGCCATCGACGATGCCGTCGCCTCTCGTTCCGAACGTACCACCAAACACATCACCACACAGCACGCGGCGTCGTGGCGGGCCCGTGTTATGCCCATATTCAAGGGCGCTGAGTTGTTGGCCATCATGATCGAGTGGCACGAAGGCGCCACCGCTCTCGTTGAAGACGAGCTTGTCCGGCCGGGCCTCTCAACCGACGAGGCTTTTCGCATCCTGGTGCAAGCTGTCAAGGACTATGCGATCTTCCTGCTTGACACCAAGGGTCGCATCGCTACATGGAATACGGGCGCCGAGCTGCTCAAGGGGTACCGACGCGAGGAGATTATTGGCCAGCATTTCTCGATATTCTACGGCCAGGAAGACTTGGACGTTCGGAAACCCCAACTCGAGCTGGAAATCTGCTTGCGCGAAGGCCGCGTCGAGGATGAGGGATGGCGCTACAAAAAGGATGGCACTCGGTTCTGGGCCAACGTGATTATCACGGCCGTATACAAGGACGGCGTCCACGTCGGCTTCGGCAAGGTCACGCGTGACTTGACAGAGCGGAAGACATCGGAATCTCGGCTCATTGCGGCCTACGAGGAGAGCGAAAAACTCAAGTCAGACTTCCTGGCAAACATGAGCCACGAAATCCGCACGCCCATGCACGGCATGCTCTCGGCCTGTTCGCTGCTCCTCGACACACCCCTGAGTGAGAGGCAACAGGATATCGTGCACATCATGGATGAGTCTGGACAGGTGCTGCTTCAAGTCATCAACGACATTTTGGATTACTCCAAGCTCGCATCAGGGACCTTCTCGATTACGTCGGATATTGTCGGCATCACGAGTATTATCACGTCTGTTGTACGGAGCGCTCAGACTACCGTTCCGCCCAGCATCCGATTCGAGCTCTTCCTCGGCCCTGAACTCCCCAAGAGTGTGCAAGGAGATCCGCTACGGTACCGGCAGATTCTTCACAACCTCGTCAGCAACGCATCAAAGTTCACAGACAGTGGGATCATCCGTGTGACGGCATCTGTCCAGGACGAAAGCGAGGACACGTACATCGTGCTCACGGAAGTCGTTGATACCGGCATCGGGATTCCAGAGCCCGCAGCGGCGGGGCTGTTTACTCCATTTACGCAGTTCGACGTCTCCACCACCAAGAGATACAAGGGGACAGGGCTCGGCCTCTCGATTGCGAAATCTCTCGTCGAGCTGATGGGAGGCCACATTGGCTATAGACCGAACCCAGAGCCGCATGGAAGCATCTTCTGGTTCACCGCGCGATTCAAGAAGATCAAGAGTCTTGAGCAGATCCAGGACTGGAAGGGGAAGGGCAGGGATGAGTCACCGGTACCCCCCAACGCCGCCTTCCCCGACTTGCAAGCCGAGCTTGGCAGGGTCGCATCCAAGAAGAATATTCTTTTGGCTGAGGACAATGTGATTAACCAGAAGGTCATGATCGGCATGCTCCGTTCGTTGGGCTTTAAGAATATTGTGGTGGCTGCCAACGGTGCCGAGGCCGTCAAGATGGTCCGCGGTAAGCCTGCGGCCTATGATATGGTGCTGATGGACATCAATATGCCTATCCTCGGGGGCCATGAAGCAACAGTCAAGATCAGGGAGAGCGGTATCGGCATCCCCATCGTCGCCATGACGGCATACGCCCTGAAGGGAGACAAGGAGAACTGCTTGGAACACGGAATGGACGACTACATTCCCAAGCCGGTGGACAAGCAGCAGCTGGTCAAGACTCTCTGCAAGTGGCTGCTCCGGGCCAAGGATTATCGGATCATAGCCAACGAGATCTTTGCGCGAACCAGGCCATCGGCAAAGCTGCGGGCGTTGCCACTCACGGCCCCTCTGTTAGCAACAGCTACACGATTTCCTCAACTACGGCAAACCTGGACTTTGAACCCAAACCCTCCGAAGATGAACGGCGGCCCGTGGTCGAGAACGGCTCCGGAGGTGAAACAAACTGCCGTACCACAGCCTGATGTTCAGAGACAAGGGGTGTCTATCGAGGAAGAGGTCTCCGTGAAGCCAGAGGTTGCCGCGGGATCGGGGGGAACCGCACCTTCCGTCGAGCAAGAGACCTCGATCGAATTAAACACTTCGACCGAGCCAGACGCTACAACAGAGACACAGCCTTGCGTGGAGGGAGAAGTTGCTGTTGAGCCACACACTCCCAAGGACCGAGAGGATTCGCCCGAGCGGGGAGAGAGCAAGGAACCAGAGGTTTTTAAAGAAGAAGGGATCTCTGCGGAACCAATAACTTCCACGGAGCTGCCTAAGGCCATGGAAAGGATTTCGTTGGAGCCGGAGGAACAGCCTGCACCACCAATGGAACCAGACGTCCAGGAGGGCACCCATGCAGTGGAGCAAAACACGGATAACTCGGGCGCATAGGTCTTCTCCCCGGAGTTCAAGGGTTTGGAATTGATGGTGCGTTTGCGGTATGTCTTGTAGTCGGGCGTTCAGGATAAAGTCGCATGGGATTGGGATTGTGCATGATGTCGCCATAATTACACATGGGCGCCGGACTTTCTCAAAAGTGGTCTGATCACAGCAGAACGGGAGGCACACGATACCCGGAGCCATGCGCAAGCGGTTATTGAATACGTTAGATCTGGATGGCAATTATCCCATTCCAGAAATACTTGGAAAATCAGAAACGTTTACATACAATCAGTCGATGTCGGGCTGCTCGGATGATATGGCCTTGGTCTCTGCCAGTCATGTACGTTGCGTAGTGTGGGCCGTGACCAATGCTGAAATCATTCCCAGCTTTATGACGGCGATGTGACGTCTATAAGTACGGCCGGGCAAGGCTACCCCATCTTCTAACCAGAGTTCCGGGCCTCGAGCGGCGGCGAGGAAAGATGTATATCTACCCCTGAGACGGCAGCCATAAGTCTCGTTGTCATCACTTACCTCCTCGAAGCATGCGCCTTCACCGCACCACCCTACCATCGAGGCTCTCACAGACCAGCCGAGCTCGACCATCACCCACTGTGATCCAGCGATCCTACGCCGCAACAAGGCCACTCCCCTCATCACCCTCGCAACAACAACAAGCCAAGATGATGTCCCTCTGGACCCCGCGCCACCCGCCCGGCTTCTCGTCGCTGTTCCGCATGCTCGACGACTTTGACCGCTACGCGCAGCAGGCGGGAGCGGGAGCGGGAGGAGCAGTAATCCCCGGGATCGTGGGGGGCGACACGTCCTCGTCTGTGGCCATGACGATCGCGCCCAAGTTTGATATCGCGGAGCATGAGAATAGTTATAAACTGCAGGGCGAGCTGCCGGGGGTGCCGCCTGAGAATGTGAATATCGAGTTTACCGACCCGCAGACTTTGGTTATTAGTGGAAGGGTTGAACGGGAGAGGGTTGAGGGGGATCCGGCGGCGGGGTTGATTGAAGGGGGAGGAGAGGGGAAGGGGAAGATTGAGGGGAAGAAGGAGGAGGGGAAGGAAAAGGAAAAGGGGAAGGAGGGGGAGAAGAAAGAGGGAGAGAGAAAGGAGGGAGAAGGAGAGGGCAAGCCGGAGCCCAAGTACTGGTTGACCGAGCGGTCGTATGGCGAGTTCTCGCGCGTTTTTAACTTTCCTGTTCCGGTGGATCAGGATAAGGTGCAGGCCAAGTTCAAGGACGGGGTGTTGGATATTGTGGTGCCCAAGATGGAGAAGAAGGGCGGGCGTAAGAAGATTGAGATCAAGTAGATGGATGGTCCATCGGAAACTTGTGGGATTGGGGGGGGAGAATGTCAAGACCTAAGGTACCTAGTTGAAATATTTCTCCCGTATATAGCATATCCAAAGACTGCTGGCTGAACCGCCCCTCATGGGGCGCCTCGAAAAAAGCGAATTGACTCACATTGAAAGGCGGAGGAGCACGTCCGGACATTTTCTCGCCAGTCGGATGGCCGCAAAGTTGAGACCGGGTCGGGTCGGATGTCGTTGGCCAGAATCGGGGACAAGCCTCCCGGCCAATAGTCAACACCGGATATCGACGTTACACAGCAGAAAAAAGGCAGACATATGCAACACAGCCCATTCATTCTGCTGCTTTTTCAGTTCATTCCCGCCTTTTTCGTCTTCCCCTCTTGTCAAACATCAACTTTCTTCACTTCGCTTCTCGTCACTCTCCTCTTCCCTTCCCGAAAAAGGGCGTCCCGTGGTTTTCTGCTAGGTTACGACGAGACAACCACCCCGACCGACCGACCGACCGCCCGGCCGATCGACCGACCAAAATGGCCGCCGCCCGAGACGCCGCCATAGCCGCCATATCCAGGGCCGTCGCCGAAGCCCCCGCCGCGTACGCAGTCGCCAGCAACGCCATCGGCCCCGTCCTCGGCCACGCCGCGTCCGTCGCTTCGCAGCAGGCCCAGACCGCCGCGGGGGCTATCGGCGCCGCTGGCCAGGCGGCCGCGGGCTCGGCGCTGAACGCTGCCGCTGCTAACCCGCTCGCTACTGTCTGCGGAGCCGTCGCGGTCGGCGGGCTGGCGGTCGTTGCTGCGCCTGCGCTGCTGACTGTCCCGGTGCTTTCGGGTGTGGGGCTTACCTCCACTGGACCTGTTGCTGGTTAGTTATTCTCTCTCTCTCTCTCTCTCTCTCTCTCTCCCTTTTTATTGTGCCGTGTAGGTTGTGAAGAGGACGTTGATGGCTGATGGGTTGTTCTTTACAGGCTCGATCTTTGCCGGATTCCAGGGGGCGGGTCTCGCGGCTGGAGGTGTGGGTGCTACGCTTCAGAGCGCGGCGATGGGGGGAGCTGGAGGCGCGCTCGTGGCTGTCGCGGCTCAGGCTGCTGGGGGCACTGTTGCCGTGGCTGGGGGGGCTGCTGCTGTTGCAATGGCGAAAAAGTGACGGGTTGTGGACTGTGGCAAGGTATATTGGTTCGTTGGGCTTGGTGTGAGGAAGGCAGGTGTTCTGTAGAAGCGTGTCCTGTAGAAATAGGGATCTCGGCTTCAAACTGGAAACTAGTCCATGCATGATGCTACGCATTACAGATTTCAACTGGTTAAATGGGCAACATGACATCTCTCAGCTTCCCAAAAGGGACTCATTTCAGCTTCTCACGCTGAGCCAGCCCAGCCTGTATCGCCAACCGCTTTAGCATCCTCTCCAGCCATCCCTTGACGGCCGTTTTGATTCGTCCCGAGATGGTAGGCACTATGGCACACACGGTCAGCTCCGGTGCCCCACCTCGAGGCCGAAGTGTGGGGCCGATATCCCGGGGTCGAAAGCCCCGGATTTGGCTTCGATCTTCACCGTCCCTGAGATGAGCTCCTCCAATTCATTCAATCTGAAGCGCAGGGTACTTCAGACCAACCAGTCTCGGACTATGATCTAAGCGGCGATGACACACTCGCTTCGCACTCGACTTAGACCCTTTCTGTTCATCTAATGCGCCGATTATTATGCACGATGCTAGGAAAATGTTTCCATCAGTCCATATTGACTGTCTCCAAGCGTCGAAATTACATGTGGCGCGTGGTTCTTGCTCATCGGGGATGGATGTACGTGATAAGCCTGGTTTCGTCGCAGGAGGAATCAAGATGGCGACACTGGAGGTTGTCTTGGCCTGGTGAGAATGTTTCACGAATTCCATGAGACCCGCACATGGCCGGGTCGCTGATTTCTTTGATGAGTCAGTCAGGTCATTGTTAGACGGGCGTGATTGGAAGGCAGGGAGGCAGACACGGAACTCCTTGCTCCTTTGCGGGCGGAATATCCCGCTTCCACCTCAGCAAGCTCAACACCATCAGGCTGGCAAATTTCACATTCACACCGCATTCAATGGACGCAGAACAGAATTTTCTTCTCTTTCTCTCCTAATCAATGCTGACGTGTCGAATTAAACGGTGCCAAGAGAGTCGCTGACCCACCCAGAGCCTCACCATCCCGATTCACACTCTTTGTTTTCCCCCCAGTCCCTAGCCCATCACGGCCTAACAGCAGGCCATTCATTGCACTGGAACCTCCCAAGCATTGCCCGCCTACAGTGTCCAGAAAGAGAACAGGCTAGCGCTCTGCAGTGGCACGCAGCACACGCATGCAACCACCAACCAATAACACCCAGCCGTGACGCTGTATCATGCATCACCCTCCGCCGAGACCAATCGTCGTGTACACCACGCATGCAGCCACGGCATCTATCACGGCGAGCCTGGGAATTGGAATTTGCCAGCAACGTTGCCCGGCATAGCTGGGATTCCGCTGATGGTACTCATGCCGGGCAGGAAACAAACCTTCTCTCAGCCGGGTGGTTGTCGAGAATGTGGTGTCGTTGGGCAGCGATGAGATTGAGAGGGGGGGCATAATCGGGACGATATTAAAGGGGTGGGACCCTAGATTTAGATGAAAGTGTTTGATTTCCTCTTCTTTTCATCGCGAGCCAACCTTTTCCATATTCCAATCCGAGGTTGCACCCATCAAACCTCATCAGGCTGTTGCTGGACGAAGAAGAAATGACATCGCAACGCGAACACCGCGACGCAATGGACCGCGAGCAGGAAGAGCGCTACACGTCCCACCACCCCCGCCGCAACCGCAGTCCCCGGCGCCATCCCATCATCGTCGACCACCCCCGCGACGGCGGACCCGGTCTCGGTAAGTCCTCACAAATCCCTTATCCTTCGTGATCACAGCGCAATTGACACCCAAAAAAAGACAGAGTAGGCGCCTTCGTAGCCGACCGCCTCCTCCCCACCTTCCTCGCCAACTCAGACCTCCCCGTCAAGATGGTCATGAACTTCGGCCAGCTCTCGCTCTCCGACACGGACTCTTCCTCTTCGTCGTCCACCATCTCCTCCTCGTCCGACGGCCGGAATCCCGCCGGAGCTGCCTCGAACTGCATCATCTACAACGCGCCCGGGTGTAGCATGTCCCTCGGGGACGGTGCCGCCGTCCCTCCATCTCCGCCTCCGCCGTCTCGTTTGTATTCCTCACGTCTGAATCCTCCTGTGTACGCGTCCGAGAGGGACTATGAGTATGGCTACGGGTACGCCTACGCACCGCGCAAGATGCGCGGGCCCGTTAACCGTGGAGTTCGGGGCGGCGGTGGCGGGAGGGATAGTATCTTCGAGGGGAGGTGTCTCGCGTGCGATCGGCGGGCGTGGATCGGCAGCCGGGGGATCTGTTATGAGTGCATCAAGTTTTCGCTTCCCAGTCGGCGGTTGTCCGCTGTCGTTGGCGATGACTACGCCCGCTACGAGCGACGGGACGGGTGGGATGCGTGGGATGGTCTTCTCGATAGGGAGGGGAGGAGGGTCAGGGAGGCGTATCCACCGCGTGCGAGGAGGTATTCTGAGTTCATGAGTGAGTCCGAGCTTGGTGGATTTGGTGACGGTGTTTATTATATTTGAGGAGGGTACGACTTTGTTTGCATTTCTCACGACTTGATGACGACTATCACCTCCGAAAATTGCATCCCGACATTTATTAGATTGAATCATCATTCATCAGCGTCATTCCAAGTAGCATGTCAGTTTAGATAATATAACTTTATGAAATCATCAGTTCGGCCGGTGACACCGTCTTGATGCCGCGCTGTTGTATGATCACGCCGAACAGCTCGTCAAACAGAAGCTTGGCCGACTCGTCGTGAATCGAATCGACCCATAGAAACCTTTTCAGCACCGATCTCGTGTCCGGCCAGTTCCGCAGGTCCAGCTTCGCGATCGTCTCCATCAGGCTGGTTTTCAGCCAGTAGGGCTCCCGCGGCATATCTTCGAATACGGACATGGCCGCGATTAATAACGCCCAGAGAAGCAAGGACTGGTCCCCAGACAGCTGCATACATATCGACGTCTCGAGAGAGTCCCGGAGATGTGTCATGGTCCTTCCGAACCCACCAATCCTAACGAGGAGGGTCTTGGTGAATGCGATCATGCATAAGCGGAGTAGCTCAGGCGGCGAGGACGGCTCGTACTGGCCCTGGAGCTGTCGCAGTCTATGAGGGATGGCGATGCTCACGGACGCAAAATCGTCCGGGCTCAGGGGCTGCATTGCCGTGACCGCCAGGTTGGCCAGCCTCGATAGCTCCCGCAGATCGGCCCAGATATTGAGCAGCCGCGGATCCGGCCGGGGGCGGATCATGTCGAGTTCGGGAAACTTGCTGGCAGCCCGCCTGTCGGCAAACTGGGGCGACCAGGATTCGGGCTGGGGAAAGCGAGTCTCACTTCCAGTGGCCATGAACAATCCAACATCGATGCTACACACGTTAGCCTCCGCTGCCAGTTTCGTAATAGCAAGTTACTTACGCCTGAGCCTTGAAGGAAATCATGCTTCTGCTCCCGAGCGACTTGAGACCGCCACGAAGCTGGAGCATCTTAGTGAGGCCATCCATGTGCTTCCGGGTCGTCTCCAGGTCCCCAGCAATCAGTGCTGCGGTGGCCAGCGATGCCACGACAACCATCGTAGAGTAGCTAGTCGAAGATTCCCTGTCGTTCAAGCTTCTTTGAAGAAGGTGCAGGGCCTTGGTGAGGTACGACTGCCCGGCACCTTGGGTTGGGAGCCCCCGAACGGCAGCTTGGAACGAGTGGACAGTGAAGAGGAGGGATGGGATCATGGCAGGGTGGACTGAGAGATTGGCGAAACAGAAAATATCGTTGTAGGCACTGCCGTTTCCGAAAACTTGCGAAGCGTATATCGCGGGCTTAACAACAGTGTACGCTAGATCCAAGTTATTAGCTGGACGCTCGGAAGGTCGCTTGCAACCACAGCCGCTCACCTTCGTGAATGTAACGTCTTTCAAGTGGCCTCAGCTCCGAAGTGAAACCCCACAAGGACAACTCGGAAGCCACTTTCTGAGCCGGAATCAGCTCCCATCCGTGTTCGGTGTCATCGCTGGACATTCTTTCCGGAGCGCGTCCGGGTCGAGATTGCTGTGGTGTGCTCTGTGGTGGCGAATCGTCCTTAGATTTAGGCTTTGGCCGTCTCGGCATCTTCTTGCCCTTATTCTTGCCGCGCATGACATGGCTGCGGATGAGCTTGCGTGTGTCCGAGTCTTCTTTCGCCAGGTTGGTGCTAACGATGAATGTAGAGAAGGACCCTGGGAGTGAGTTAGCAAGTACAAGTACCCATGCTCGGCAGATTCCAGCTTTCAGAGGCATGGAGACCAGGTTCTCGGTACTTACCCGGGGCGTCCTTACCCCCGACGGCCACGTCTCTCACGACGGTCGGCATGGTGATAAATCGGTCTGGTCCACAACAAGACGCTGCTGTACCCAGGAGACAAAAGAGACAGAAAAGATGCACAGCAAGAAAGATTGTTTTCCGAAAGAGGAGTCGAAGAGGCGCAAGCGCCAAGAGGAGGCATCCTCGCATTCAAGCGGATTCAACGCGGCACGCGGAATCCCACGGCAAAGATTGTATTCCGTTTTGGGCATAGCGCCCTTTTCCGTTGGTTCTGGCCGAATCGGGAATACAATCTCGATGCCGCCAATCATATGCGGTCATTCTGTTGTTGGCTGGAGAAGGCTGTACAGACAGGCTGTTGTCATGATTCAGGGGGCTCTGTGAAAGTCGACTATAAATCAGAGTTGAAACTTCGAGACTTGACAAGATTGTACTCACCATCCATCACGGCAGCCCAACATCCCTTCAAATTTCTCCCAAGTCTTCTTGGACAACACTCCAGTGTCACCACGCAATTCTTTTCAAAGAGATCCTCTCCAGAGAATTCCCCGGAAAAGTTTTCAGACAATGAACATCCTTTCGTGGTCCAAGTCAGTTTCGTTCGACGCCCAGAAAGATATTCCGCCTCTCAACGGCAAGGTCATCCTGGTGACGGGCGGAAACATTGGGCTGGGCAAGCAGTCCGTTCTCGAGTTTGCAAGACACAATCCCCACCAGATCTGGCTCGCAGCCCGAAACCCGCAGAGGGCGCAAGAGGCAGCCGATGAAATCAGAGAAATTGTTCCCGATGCGCCAATCCGTCTCCTCGAGCTTGATCTGTCCTCATTCGAATCCATCAAAAAGGCCGTCAACACATTTCTTTCTCAGTCGGACCGGCTCGACATCCTCATGTGCAACGCCGGCATCATGGCCGCCCCGGCCGGTCTGACGCGAGACGGCTACGAGATCCAGTTCGGGACGAACCACCTGGGCCACGCGCTGTTGACGAAACTGCTCCTTCCCACGCTTCTCAGGACAGCAGCCATGCCGGATACCGATGTCCGCGTCATCTCGCTGTCTTCCCGCGGCCACACTGCTTGGACGAATCCTGGTCTCCGCCTCGACTTGGTGAAAACAAAAGCCGAGGAGCTAGGGGGCTACACGCGCTACTTCCAGAGTAAGCTGGCCAACGTGCTGTGGGCGCGACAGCTCGCCAAGGAGTACCCCCAACTGACAGTCGCTTCGATCCACCCCGGAGTCGTGCAGACAGGGCTCATGAGGGGCGCAACTGGTGGATCGACCGTCATGACAGCATTCCTCAAGCTCGCTACACCCTTCGTCAGGACGGTTGAAAACGGGGCCAGGAACCAATTGTGGGCTTCGGTGTCCAAGGATGTGACGAGTGGCGAGTACTACGAACCTGTCGGTGTGCCGGATCTCGCGAGCCCACAAGGCAAGGACGACGCGCTGGCGCAGGTTCTGTGGGACTGGACTCAGGAGGAACTCTCCAAGGTTCGATAAGGCGGGGGAAGGAGGTGGATTATTGTGTTTTTGGACTTCTTAGACTTGGACAGACTTTCTGATAAGATGTAATTTTTTGATTGTTTTTGGCAAAGATGGTGAGAAGTTTTTGCCTGCTAATATTTGAAGCACTGAGCAGTGAGTGCGTGAAAACCTTGTTTTGGCACAGTGTTTGTGGACCAGTCAATGAATGGGCTGTGGTTGCCGTTCGGGGAGCAGTGGGGGAGAGAATTCTACACAGCGCATTCAAGGAAGGTGCATTCTTAGGAAGCCCACGCTGTCCCGACAATTTCATCGTCCTCAAATTTGATGAATTCGTGAGTGTGGCAAAGCACTCATCACCTAGCCCTCATTCATCGGCATCCTACGTATTTTATCTGCCTCAAATGCCAGCCTCATCCACAGCTTTTATCCACGCTGCCCCGACCTCGAAATCATCGCGGATATGCTGTCCATCAAATGGCCACGGAAAGCCCACACAGCACGGCCAGAGCCATTGGACTCGGAGTCCGGCATCCCGATGACCGAGAAGGCCGCCGCTGCAGAAGCTGTGGAAGACGCTGGTCTCACTCAACCTATCTCGGGAACTAACCCGGAAGAGGACGCGCCCATGTCCAAGGCCGAGATCTGGCTCCTCAACCTGTCGACCATTCCCATCATGTTCCTCTCCCTTTTGGACGCATCGATTATCTCTACCGTAAGCGCATGACGTTTCCGTCGCTCCCCGGCTAACAGTCTGTGCCTGCAGGCTGTCCCTCGAATTTCGGCCGAGTTTCACTCCATC
The DNA here is from genome assembly GCA_030411725.1 of Echria macrotheca. Taxonomy (NCBI): domain Eukaryota; kingdom Fungi; phylum Ascomycota; class Sordariomycetes; order Sordariales; family Schizotheciaceae; genus Echria; species Echria macrotheca. The sequence goes on along the minus strand of MU839831.1, from coordinate 229,300 downwards.
AGCGACATTGGATGGTATGGCGCCGCCTACCAACTGGCCAAGTAGGTCTCCCCTGTCATCTCGGGAAGCATGAGGTCGATGCTGATCGAGTAATAGCGCGAGCCTCCAGCCCCTGACTGGCAAACTCTTTACCTATCTTCCTCTGAAGGTCAGCAGCCTATGTGATTCGACCCTTCCGGCAAATGGCTAACAGACCCAGGAAACCTTCCTGTCGTTCTTCGTAATCTTCGAAATTGGCTCTCTGATTTGTGGCTCCGCGCAAGCGTCACACACTCTGATCATCGGACGCGCTGTAGCGGGTTTGGGGGCAGCCGGCATCACCAACGGCGTTCTAGCCATGGTTGCCGCAAGCGTACCCATGGCTCAACGGCCGGCAATTATTGGGCTTGGGATGGGAAGTATGTAAAGCCAGTCAACCAGGCAACCTTGGCGGGTCTAACGAACGTGACAGTCTCCCAGATCGGCGGTCTGCTTGGTCCCCTAATCGGCGGTATCCTGACGGAATACATGAACTAGCGATGGTGTAAGCATTCTGTACTGTCGAAAAGGCCAGTCGCTTATTGCTCTCTAGGTTTCTATATCAACCTTCCCGCAGGGGCGTTGTGCGCCTTGCCGCTATTCTTCATCCACATCCCTCGTCCTGCCGGTTTCAAGATCAACCTCCAGATCGCGCTGCATTTCGCGTGGAACAAGCTGGATCTGACAGGACTTTGTCTTCTCGCACCAGCTGTTATCATGGTCCTGATGGCGCTCCAGTACGGGAGCAACGGCCACCCGTGGAGCGGTCCGCTAGTCATTGGCCTGCTCAGCGGAGCCGCCGTGGCGTTTTTGATCTTTTCGTGGACGACATGTTACAAGGGTGACGATGCCATCTTGCCCCCGAGGATTGTGTGCAAGCGCATCGTCTTGTGCAGTTGTCTTGTCATGGCATTCGGAGTCGCGACCACGTTCTGCGCAACTTTCTTCCTTCCGGTTTACTTTCAGACCGTCGAGGGTGCCTCGCCTCTCATCAGTGGCACCTACCTCCTTCCCACAATTGTCTCGCAGATTATTGCCGCTGTGACGTCAGGTGTAATAGGCAGGTATTGTTTTTCTTGGGCACAAGTTCAGCTCACTGACCCCATGGACAGTTGGAAAAACGGGATACTATTTGCCGTGGAGCATTGCGTCGGGTGCCCTGATAACGTTAGGATCCGGTCTGATATCCACATATACTCCTGAAACCTCAAAGATCACATGGATTGCTTTCCAGATTGTTCTTGGCGCAGGGCGCGGGCTGGGTATGCAAATGGTAGGTGAAAAATGTCATTGTTAGCAGTCATTCTGGCACTGACGAGAGAACAGCCCATCATAGCTCTCCAGAACTATCTCGCGGACAAAGACATTGCCATGGGCACATCGTTCCTGATGTTTGGACATACCATGGGAGCAGCCATCTTTCTGAGTCTGGCGCAGACAATCTTCCTTATCGGCCTACGTACACTGATCCCGCGCTACGCGCCCTCTGTCGATCCTGAGTCGCTTATCCATGGCGATCTCAATGCGGCCAACTTGACGGCAGGTAATAGGACGGAAGAAGCGCAGGTGTTACTTGCAGTGTCGAGAAGCATCAATCGGGTGTTCTACATGACGGCCGGAGCGGGATTTGCCGCTTTTGTGTTGGCGTTCGGTATTGGCTGGAAAGACATCCGGCAGGCGAAGCGGTGATATCCATGGAGGAGAACTGGTTTAGGAAGTGGAAAGAAGCATCTTGGTTTGCGGAAGGGGTTTGGTGCGGGCTATGCTGATGTGGGGCTCAGCTGCATTTTGCTCCCGAGACTGGTTGAAATGTCAGGTGAAACAGACGGAGGCGAGAGAGAGTGGTACATTACGGTTGTTCATCTTGAGTACAAGTAGAACATAGTGATTACCACTACTACAGAATCTATAGAATGCACGTAATCCATCGGCCAGCTTGCAGAGGATGTGCAGAATGGAATGTTGTCTGGGATTTACGTTGTACCAACGATTTTGTGTGGCATTGTTGTGTGTGTGTCTGTGTGATGGGGCAAAAGGGGGGAAGGGGGGACAGGCAGATGGGTAAGGGGAGTTAAGGAGCGCAGGGGTTCCCCGCCACATGCTTTGTGCGAGTTGATATGCTTCTTTCAACCTCCTCCCTTCCACAAACATGTACGTACAGAATGTACAGATCTATATCACAATCACGATTCAATTAACCAATTTTGTTGCAGTTTTTTTTTGTGACCAAAAACATTTTTTATTTTCATTTTGTGGATTGCAAAAAACCTCACTGACCCAAAAGGCTTGCAAGGTTACTTATCTGCGAAAGAGAGCGGACCTAGCGTCCTGAGCTCTCCGTAGATTCATCCCTTTCTGTTCTCAAGATGACTTACTCATCATCTGATCAAGTCGTCTTCTTGCTGACCTTCTCGCCCAAGTGCCACTCCTCAGTCCCCAGCGTCAGCCAGACCCGGGGCGACAGGATGATGGCGAGGTAGTCAACCCCGACAGCAGCCCACCAGTGCCGGCTCATGTACGGGTACTGAGCGAAGAAGGCGCGGTGCTTCGAGACGATCCGGCTGACGTAGTACCAGAGCAGCGCGACGGTGAAGAAGGGGAAATTGAGCAGCGAGACGACCCAGGCGCAGACGTGTACCGCGGCGATGACGTCCCGCAGGAGGCGCTCGATCGTCTTGCGCGCGACGAGCGGGTGGGACCAGACCTGCGGGACCTCGCCCGCGCAGAATACCGTGCGCAGGTGCGACTGGATCGTGCTGCGCTCCCAGCGCATGAGCTGCATGACGAAGGCGTGGGCGCTGCGCTTCGGCACGCGCGAGACGTCGGTCGCGGGGAGTTGTTGCGCCGCATTAATATAGCCCTGGCGCGCGATCCAGCGCGAGATGAAGGTGTCGTCGCCCGTGTCGAGGCGCGTGCGCCTGCCGAAGGGGGAGTGCCAGATGTCGTTCATGAAGCCAGCAACAAAAGCGTCAGAGGTCACCAGCGCCGCGCGGTAGAGCACCGAGCCGCCGGCGATGATCCAGCGGAAGCGGGCGGCCGCGAAGATGTCGGTCTTGCAGCACCGCGCGGCGCCGAAGAGCATCTTGGTTGCGGCCACCTCGGCCGGCGTGACGGACTCGGGGTTCTGGCGTTCAGGTGCGATGAAGACGGTCATGGCGCCGCCGGACGCGCCGACGGAGGGGTCCTCGAACGAGGCGAGCATGTGGACGAGGTATTCATCGCCCCAGAGGATGTGGCCGTCGACCTTGGCGATGATGGGGCATCGTGCTGCGCGCAGGCCCGTCACCATCTGCCCGCGGAAGCCGGGGAGGCTGTCGGGGGCGACGACGATGCGCACCTTGGATGTGTCGAAGTCGCAGGAGTCGAGGGCGGCTTGAACTTTACCGACAAAAGCGGCGCGGGTCGAGAGGACTACCTCGGACGGATCGTTGCGGAGCCAGCTCGCCAGACGCGAGATGAATAGCGGCTCCGGGTTGAGCATGCACGAGACGACGCTGACGTCGCGGGAGGGCGTGTAGGTCGGGTTCTGGCGGATCGGGTACGGCTTGTACTGGGCGCTGTAGCGCGCCGAGATCTTGCTGTCGATGTAGCCCCATAGCCAGAAGGCGAGGAGGATGGCGGGAGCCAGGAGGGTGGTAGCCATCGCCATGGCCGCAGGTTCTTCTCAGGTTGAGAGGTTTGCTGTTGTTGCAAGTTCAAGATGAGAAGAAGAGTTGCGGAAGGGATGTGAGGTTTTCTGTTGTGTGGAAAGCTCGCAGCGCGGTGCTGGTGAGGAAAGGGTATCGTAAAACACCGGACGAAATCCATTTTAAATGGTATTTTTGTGAGACGGCGAACTAGACGCTTGTTCGGTGGAGGTAGGCTCTGAGCTTTGCATTAGTCGTCTGGTGTTTGGAACAGGCTCTGTCGTCCGAAGCTGTCGCTATTGTTCGCGCCCTCCCCACAAAAGACTTTGTTATTATTCTTTGTGTTGGACCCGTCAATGCATTGTATACACGGCGCGGCTGTCAAGAATCACAAATTTTCCTGGATTTGCAAGTTGTGCGAAGGGATTCGAGCGCAGCATTCGATTCTCCAGCTGGAAAAAAGTCCATGTCTTGCACCATGCCTTGCAGATACATGGTGCCAGCCTTTCATCATCAGTCTTATCGGAAATATCTTGCTAGTCTTGCATTATCGATATCCCATTGTCACACTAGTTGGCTGTTAGGGCGACTACATAGGGTCTAATACTGAGCTTAGAGAAACTAGCTACCTAGGTAGCTAAAATTAACACTCGTCAGACATAATCAGAGGATTCCTTTCACCTTCCACTTGCCGGTCAAGGCCGTCCCCCATGATTGCCGTGAGTCTTTGACAAGACACGTGATGATTTCATTTCTACCTAGTTTCTACCTGTGTATCTAGTCTGAGCATACCCTTTCAACAAGCGCACATATAAAGTCTCACCATCCAGATATATGGTAGCCGCAATGGATGATATGGATGCGCTATGTCTGGCGAGTTTTGCATAGGTAACGACTTAATACTCTTTGATTAAACGAATTCTACGTACGCATTGAATAAGGAAGTACATGGAGAAAAAAAAGCACATCTTGGCGAACATCCATTTTGTATTGCTATCCCCTTGGCAAGTACAATGTTCAATGTAACAATACGACCTTCCCGTTATTCTTATGCTCAACAAACCAAATCCACGGCCTTATCCCCCTTGAGTGTATCGCCAAAACGCCAAAACCATACCCACCACTAATAATGATACATCCCACTTAAAGCAACGCTCTCATGCCTGATCCAAACATACTCCCTCCCCCGTCTCCAACCTCATCACCCTAGTAACCAATCCGCCTCCATCCCAGGTCAACTCCACCCAGGAGGAAAACCCCCCAACTCCCTCCCTCCCTTCCAGGTACCTACCCCCTCCCAGCAGCCGCCGCCTCAGCAACAGCATTAATAGCCGCCTTACAATCATCACAAATAACAACCACGTCATAGGGGACCGGGTTAAACTCGTAGGTCGCATCGCCCTCCCGACACAGGAACGGACTCCGCGTCGTCGCATTCTGCTCCTGGATCACCGCGTTCGCGGCGATAGCCCGCTGTTGAGCGGCCACGCAGACATCGGTGTGCTTTTTGGGCATGATGGTGGGGATGAGGTAGCGGCCCTTGGGGCACTCGTTGTTTATGCACCGGACGCTCTTGTCTCGGTCGGTGCACATCTTTTTTGTTTTTGGTGCTAGACTTTCTTCGGGGATGTGTGGAGGTGTGAGGTTTTTGGCTGTTGAAAGTGGTGATGATGTGGTGATACGTTCCGGAAATGTGGTCTTCAGAGTGGATAGTTTCGAGTTTGATGCGAGAGTAAGACGGTTGATGCTCCTCGTGGTTGTAGGATTTGTTTGATAGTTGCGCCTCGGTGGAGGATATGAACTCTCTAGAGACCGATAGAACTGTCTATTTATACCCTTTACTACCGCGGTAAGCGACATCTGGCAGAGTAGAACCATGCACAGACAGCCATAAAGTGCATCCCATAAGCTGTTGCATCTAGTCTTACTGTCTGCAGGACTCAAGACTGTGAAACGCTGAGCCTATCCCGGGAAGAGCGCGGGTTCCGGTTGACAGGACGGACCCAAGCCAGCTGGGTCGAGTGTCTTACCCGAGCTCATGTTAAGGGGATCTTAAACCTGGGCATCGGGAAACCTCGTACCTGCCGGAGGACCATGACGACTTAGCGACTCGTGAAGGACACCAAACAGCTGTTGAAAAAGATTCGTGACAAGATCCCAGTGTCCCGCTGGACAGCACGGGTGATTAGCCAATCCGCGAGGCCGAATATGAAATCCATCTGAGAGACTGGTGCTGAGGATGCTTGTTTGATGGAAGAGAGGATGAGCCCACGCGACTGGCTAAATACAGGTGGTTGTGGTCTGTGTGCTTCTGCTATCCCACGAGGGTGCTCCTTCCCAGACTAACATATCGTATCATCTGTTACAAGCCTCGTGGGCCAATCTAGGTGGCCACGGAGACTAGGAAGTCATGTACTGGCCTAGGAAAGAGGTGTATCCAGTCCATAGTTCCACAACGTCACCCGTGGTAGATTATCCTGGACCATGTCGCCATGCGTGGTTGACACCTGGTAACACAAACGACGAACTTCACAAAGAGCACGTCAAATAGTGACAAAGTAATAATTCATTCCGAATACGCCGTCTAGGTAGTCTGTGTTTGTCCATCCATACGCCGTCCTCCACGAGGGTATCACGTATCCCAAAAATGCTCCAAGAGATGCATTAATACCATGCAGACTTCTCACCCGCCTCTATGCTCTCCACGATGATGCACTTATCCGTCTGGCACACCTTCCGTCTCTCGAGAAACTTGAACTTCGGACCCAGCGGACCAACAACATAGTGATACTCGCCAAAGAGCCTCCATTGACGCCGGTCGCTCAACGGGTAAATGTCATCGCCCCAGAACCCCTCGTAGTAGAACCACGAAGTCGGGAGATCGGGATTGGACGCTGCCGGCTCCAGGCTCTTCCTCGTCTCATTGGTGGGGTTGGCATCCTCCTCCAGACCAAGCTCGTAGTCGTACCAGAAGGCGAGATGGTTGCGCGCCGGATCCCAAAGAGGCCCCTTGTCGGTTACGTCCTTGAGCATCTTGAACGGCAGCACGTAAGGATGTAGGCCCGGCAGCGCGTACATGGCATGGCTGCCCACAGCCGAATAAATAACAGGTCGTTCGGCTTCGCTGCCCTTGAGTCGCTTCTTCTCCATCGCCTTCCAGGCATACGCCTTGCCGCCAGCATGCTCGCTTAGGAACATAGCCCGCGGGACGCCATGCTCGAACCGGATCATGCAGTGCTCCCAGTCGCCGACGTGGTTGCCAAATCGAATATTGAGCACCGTCTGGCCGAGATTATAGCTGTAAAAGAAGAACCAGAAGGCATCCACAATCCCCGCTCCCTTGTCGACAAGGATAAGCACTGCTGGTCCTTCCGAGTACCCCGGTGGATTCGTCTTCTTTTCGTCAACAGGAACATCTCCACCCAGCGGACGCTGGCCTTCGTCATAAAGGCGCCTCTGGTGCGGGCGACGTTCTTTGGCCGGGCGTTTGCTCGGATCAACAATCCGATGAGGCGGATGGGTCCTGTCGGCATCCCACCATGTTGAATCATCAGGCACCTCGGGATGCTTGTGTTCCGCGCCATCGTCCTCCTCGAAGTCATCGTCGCTGAATGGAACAGGGATCCCCACGCGGCTGTGGAGCCATTCCGGCCTGTTCTCCACGTCCTCGGTGCTTGTAAGAAAGACAATGTCCTCCTCTTTGTTGAGGTCGCCCAGATTGTCCAAGTTCAAAGCAGCAGTCCAGTTCAACGAAGCCCCGTCCTCAAAGGGCTCCATATGTCGGATGTGCTCCATCATAGTCGAGGGCCAGAAGTTTTCCTTTGAGTAGAGATGGACGAGAGGTGCGTGTTCGAGGACGTAATCCGGAACCTTTTCGAGAATTCTGCCCGTGCCTTGCGCTCCCAGCCGTTTGCGCTTGAGATCGCTCTGCATAGGTGGCTCCTCCCAACTGCTCGTGTATTTCTTGGTGACGAAGGTTCGCTCGGCGCTCCACCCCAGGGCTAGCGCTTTGAGGATCTCGAATCTCAGGTCACCACCATCCGGCGGCGCGTCCGAGATAGCTGGCGCATCCCATCTGAGATGTTGTATCCCGCAGAGACTTAGCCAACGGCATAGCTGGCGATCAATCCAGTAGGGAGACGACTCCACCCATTGTTGGTCTCGTCGCCGTTCGAAGTCGTCGGGAGGGGTCGGATTGAGGATGCGGGGCAGAAGCCATACGAGGAACACGAGAGCCGCGAGCGCGGATGCGGCGATGGTTAATCGCCGTATATGGTAAACCATTTCGACGTTGCGTTTCTTCTCGAGGGACAATCTTAGGAAGGAGTTCACGGAGGAGATGGGGCAGCCGCGGGCGGCAGTGTCGGTGTGTCTCTGAGTAAGCGGGGCGATGCGCGGAAACGCCGGCAGGTGCAAAAAGACGATTAATCTCGAAAACTAATGCTCGAACCAACAAAGGGCCGCTCCATCCGGTACACCGTGGAAAGTCCCACGACGTCGAGTAAACTGGAGGGAGAGAAAGAAGAGCAGAAAAGCTGGCCAGCGACGGACATTCAAGAAGTGCTTCGGGCCTTTGCCTTGCTGTCACGCACGGCACACCCGGTTTCGGATCCGCGGGGTGGTGGGATAAAGTACTAGTACCTTTAGACAGCGCTAGAGCTCGGTGAGTATGAAGGTATCGCTACCATGGCTCGCCACACAACGTGATTAAGCGAGGAGCATCCTGCAGATCTCGGGTTCCTGGCAGCAATCACGAGACTGGTGCCCGGTTGTCAATCCTGCCACTCAGAGCAGACGACGTCACCGCGTGGAAGAAGCGCTGGCTTCGCGAAATGCAAACCTCGCAACTCCGCCCAAGATTCGATCCGGATAGGGTCGCGTTGAAGAAAAGACATTGCGTCTGGGCAAGATCTCGACTTATCATGCTCCTCGAAAGTTAAAACTGGGTATCATAAAGTCCAAACTTCTGCGCCATCGGCCCGCTCAGCATCCAAGGGATATCATGTAGACGTGCCGTTTCTGGGTCCGGGAAGGGTCTCATTCTGTGTGGTTTTGAGAAGAAGCGGTCGTCTGCTGCGTCCTCTTCCGCCTCCCCTTCCCCTTCCTCTGCCTCTGCCTCTCCCTCTGCCCCTGCCCCTTCCTCGACTGAATTGCGCCGCCGACTCACGGTTATGCTCTTCCAATTCTGTGGCATTTTGGTCAACTTTGCGAACTTCGCGCCACCGAATTGCTCGTTGTTGGTCGACGTGCAACTTTCTCCGGCGCCGTTGCTCGGCTTCGTCTTCCACCATCAACTCGTTGTGTCTCGTTTCCAAGGGCTGCACGGTTACTTCATCCATCTCCCCGCGCGAGCGCTTCAGCGATATGAGATCTTCCAGGAAGTGGGCTTGTGGTTGCCGCTGTCCGGTCTTGTCTCCCCCTACGTGGATGTAGATACCTCCGTTCTTCTTGTACCGCTCGGGAAGCTGTTCCCTGCCATCGAGATCAAGTCCGGCTTCGATCTCGTCTGCATTGTCTCTCGGTATCATGGTCGCTTCTTTGAAGTGGATCCGAGCTGAACTCGCGGCTAGAAGATCAATGTTGTGGTCGAGACGCCGCAGAACCGGAAGGGGGCTGTTCTCCTCTCGCCTAGCAAATATCATCTCTGTCCCAATATTCTCAAACCATGTCCCTCGGAAGATGTGATTGCGATACGACACTAGCGGCTCGTCCGAGTGTAAGTCCAGAATCTGTATCTCGCCGCTCGACTGACTGGGATCGTCTTTTTCGGCTGCCTCTTTTCCTCCTGGCTGTTGAAGTTGGGGGTCAACTGGTGGCCGCGCCTCGTCACCTTTGGAAAGCCCGATGTTCTCGAGGTCTCGGTCCTCGCGCTCGGCAGCCTCGCCATCGTCATGATTATCTGCTATAAGCTCTGGATCGGAAGGGTGCGGCTCGGCGCCATTGAAGAGCGGATTGTACCAGACTCGATATCCGCCTCGCGTGTTGTGAACGACATGATCGTCGGGTCGCCGCTCAAGGAAATCGCGAACTGAGAGGTCCAAGGTCAGGTAGTACGTCTAATGGGTCAGCACCGGTCAAAACAAGTTTCCTAATTACCTGCCTCTGTTTCTGTTGGCGAGTATTCGTATTCCCATTCATCTTCGTCCTCAATCGGTTGTTGCGACATTGTCATGTCGCTGGCGTGGATGTCGAAACCCTCTGCCCGATGGGGAGAGCTTGTCGGGAGGAAATCCAAGTCGGAGACAATCCTGTCAGGCAAATAATGGAACTAAGATTGGAAGGGGATCAGTTGAATACCCGTAGATAGAACCCGACGCGTAGCGGCAGGAGCTTTATATGCTTGGATCAGAAAAGCTTCAGGTTGCAGTCCGTTGAATTATTAGCGGCCAGTAGCGGCGAAGTCCCTGAAATAGCCCCGCTGTGGGCCTTGCGCTGCGGCTTGTGATGGCGGGGTCTCCGATCGCTCGGGAGTGCCCCGCCATTCGCGACTCTCGAGATTTTTATGTGCTCGGAGCTTGAGTCACACCTCCCGGCATTATCACTCCGAGTCCCTGCTGCTGTCACTGTATGAGTTGCTATAGACCAGTTACCCAGTGAAGCATTCACGATGCCAAAAGTCCACCTCCTCGACTACGTCGCGGGCAACGTCCGCAGTCTAGTCAACGCCATCGAAAAGGTCGGGTACGAGGTCGAATGGATCCGGTCCCCGGAGGAGGTTGTGAATGCTGAGGTGCGCTATATTCTACTCTAGATGTTCTATCCTCGGACAATGGTATACCTAACCAGAGGCTTCGTAGAAACTTATTCTCCCCGGCGTCGGCCACTTCGGACACTGCCTGTCACAACTCGCTTCCGCCGGCTTCCTTCCCGCCGTTCGCGCCCACATAGACGCAGGAAAGCCGTTTATGGGAATTTGCGTTGGGTTGCAAGCTGTGTTTTCAAGCTCTGCCGAAGATCCCGACTGTTCAGGCCTCGGCCTCATCTCCGGCTCGCTCGATCGATTCGATGACTCGACCAAGTCTGTCCCCCATATAGGGTGGAACAATGCGTCCTGTCCAACGAACCCCACGCTCTACGGCCTCCGACCGAGTTCCAAATACTATTATGTCCACTCCTACAAGTACCCATATAAGCGAGGAGACCTCGAAAGTCTCGGATGGGCTGTTGCGACGGCGACATACGGGGGAGAGACGTTTGTTGGTGCGATCGCAAAGGGGAATATACTTGCCACACAATTCCACCCCGAGAAGAGCGGCGTCGCCGGCCTCCGAGTCCTCAGGTCTTTCCTAGACGGGTCTGGAGCCGCAGCATTGGCGTCTAATCCCCCCCAAGAGGCCCACGGGGGTGCGGCGGAGCTCGTCGCCGCAGAGGGGCTAACTCGAAGGGTTATCGCATGTCTCGATGTGAGGGCCAATGACCAGGGCGACTTGGTTGTGACCAAGGGCGATCAGTATGACGTTCGAGAGAAGTCGGCGGATCGGTCGGTGCGAAATCTTGGAAAGCCAGTTGACATGGCGCGAAAATACTACGAGCAAGGGGCTGACGAAGTTACCTTTCTCAACATCACATCATTCCGCGACTGCCCGATCGCCGACTTGCCCATGCTGGAGATCCTAAGGAGAACATCCGAGACGGTCTTCGTTCCTCTGACGGTTGGCGGTGGTATTCGGGACACGGTGGATGTGGACGGCACCAAGGTATCCGCGCTGGAGATCGCCACCATGTATTTCAAGAGCGGAGCGGACAAGGTATCGATCGGCAGCGATGCCGTGCTGGCAGCAGAGGAGTATTACGCCGCAGGGAAAACGCTTTATGGCAATACCGCTATTGAGCAGATCAGCAAAGCCTACGGCAACCAAGCCGTGGTCGTTAGCGTGGATCCGAAGCGAGTGTATGTACCCAAGCTGGACGCCACGCGCCACGCGACGGTGAAGACCAAGTTCCTCGGGCCCAAGGGTGAGGAGTATTGCTGGTACGCGTGTACGATCAAGGGAGGGCGGGAAACAAGAGACCTGGATGTCGTGGAACTTACACAAGCAGTCGAGGCCATGGGTGCTGGAGAGATCCTCCTCAACTGCATCGATAAGGATGGGACCAACAGCGGGTTTGACCTCGAGTTGATCACGCAGGTCAAGGAGGCCATCAAGATACCCGTCATCGCTAGCAGCGGCGCCGGTAACCCTGGCCATTTCCAGGAGGTTTTTGAGGAGACGACAACGGACGCTGCTTTGGGAGCTGGCATGTTTCACCGGGGCGAGTATACCGTGCAGCAGGTGAAGGACTACCTTACAGAGAAGGGGTTAGTGGTTAGACAGTTCGAGGGAGATCTTTAAGGTCACTGATACCCAATCGAGACTTAGCACTTGCGAGGACAATCGCGCGGTTGGCGTGGAAAGTAAAATTCATTTCTGAAGCAACTTGATGTGGTGTAACTTGCCGCAGTTAAAGCCAGTAGTCCATCCTGACGAGCCGGTATGTCGGTCCCGTCGTAATACACCCATAAGAAATCTGTGTCGTCTCGAAGAGGAACACCCTAATGCCCCAATGAAACGAATGACCCGAGCCAAAGATGAAAGAGAAGTAAAGCCTAGAGTTCCATGCCCATGAAGATCCACCGGTTGCTGATGACGTCGAAATCCGACGCCCAAAAGTCCAACGTGGTAAGCGAAAATCCCGCCCATTGGAGCCCCCTGGTTAACGCCTTGGAATCATCTCCGGGTATCGACCGATCAATACAGATAACCATGTGATTGCAATCAAGAGGGCCTTCCGCAAGCTCAATCAGAGCGACCAAGCTAGTAAGATGTTAGTTCGCGTCCAATTTGGGCGGGAGACAAGAAATCAGGAGATACATACGCTTGCTTGAGATCACGTCCCAAAACATGGGCGTCGAAGAAAACAAACAGAGTCTTGTCCTCGCCGGCGGCGTCTTCCGCCAAGAAAGCGCGGAAGCTGGATCCGCCGGCGTAGTCCCAGATCTCCAGCCAGGCACCGATGCTGCCGACTTGTTTATGGCCGACGCACTGGCTCGCCATGTAGGACGAGTTCCCGATAGGGTAGTCATCCGGCGGCGTTGGTGGCAGAGATCCGCCGGATCGCAGGGCCGATGCTGCGTCCGAGACTGGATTGCCGTAGTCGTTGTAAAACACACCCGTCAGGACCGAGTGCTGCGGAGCCGAGTTCCTCTCACCCAGAAACATGGCCCGCAGCGTCTCGCAAAAGAACCTCTCACATTCTTCCCTGATCCGCAGTGCTGCCCCCCCTCGCCGGTTGTGGACCCGACCGTTGCCGCGCGTAGTTGATGACTTCTTCGCCTTTGGAGTCAACGCGAGCTGGTTGGTCGGCGTGATGGCCGCGAGGGGGGGACTTGATGGAGGCGATGGTAGTCCCGTCGAAGGGACCTCAGGAATACCACTCGGCCCCTGTGACGCCGGTAGTGCAGTAGTGGAGCCCCTTGAGCGAGGCGGCCGACGAGTCGACGAGGTAGCAGCTGGCGAGGATATTGGCCTTGCGGGCAACGTCCTCGCCATAGTGATTACTACTGTGATTATTATCGACGGGTTTCGTGGGCGCCATTGCTGCTGGTGGGTGCCACGGTGGCTGGCTCTGCTTGGGAGAATTGGCGGGTTGAGGTGATTGGGGTTCGGGCTCTGGCCGTCGGCAAAGTTGGGCGAAAGCGGTTGAAAGCGAGAATGATGGCCGATTTGCAGCGCTGAGGCACTGATTGAGAGGTTGGAATATGTGCGTGAGTTTGGGCTCGGCGGGTTAGGAAGGCGATGTTGTTGTAGAGATCTGAATGAATTGACGCAAGTTCCTGGATCAAGGTAGGTAGGGATTGCAGGTTGAGTTGAGCGGTGAGGTTTAAATTGGCAGAGATCGAAGGAAAAAGGGTCATCCTGTGGGGCTCTCCAGTGGCGCACAGGTGGGGTGGGGGTGCGTCACGTGGGCCGCCGCTTTGTTCGAATTTCTTGCGATGAATGCGTCAGGCCAAGGCTTCGGCCAACCAAACGCCGGCCTTTCCAGCGATGATTACATGCGAGAATCATTCCCGGCACCCAGCATCCGGGGACGGACTTGGCAGAAGTCCCTGGAACCACCATGACCGAAGAATATTGTTTTCGGGACTCAAGCTCAGATGCAATCCCAAGAGTTCGCTGCGTCTGGGCAACCATCGGGTGGACCCTTCGGGCTTCCACGACGGTGCTCATGGACACAACGCTTTCGGTTCTCCGCGGCAGGCAGATAACGTTAATGAATTTGCCGATCAGGCAATTTACTGTGCCGGCTAGGTTCTGGCCTCAGCAGTTGGACTTCAGGCAGTGTGACACGGGAGGCAATGGCGAATCAAGGCTTGGACCCTTTTTCGTGTGCCAGTCCAGAACAGCGGAGAAAACGCCCGGGTTTGTCCAACGCAGCACTGAGTGAGCCCCGACCGCTCCGGTGTTCGGGGGTTTTCCAACTCTGCTGTGCGGGCTGCAAAACGCGTTCTGCCAGTACTTGCAGTCTTGCCCCCATGGGCTGAGAGTAGGTAGTCTGTAATGCTTGATTACGTTCTTTTGAATGTATTTCGGTCGCTCAGGCTGCGGTTTACATATATAGAGCACTGTGTCGAGTTGGGCTGCAGCCGTACGGCTGTGACTACCCCGCTGCTGAACTCCCGCGGGGCCGTCGCCTGCTCCGGCAGTGGGCCAGCTAGTGCAAGGATGGCCCCGCACCAGATGCACAAGACACGTTATCGATAAGGCGACATGGCCGCCGATAGGGCGATGGCGGGGAGCATCACCTGCTCCCATGACACGGCCCAAGGGTCAAACACCCTTTTTCTTGAGTGCTTGGCTGACCGCCATGTTCTTGATCCTTTTTGTAGATGTTTGTTCCGCAGCAGCCGTCGCTTGCTGCGGCGTTAGTTAGTCTCAGACCCTCTTCCCTGCATCCGCCTTGTCGTCGCCAGCGGTTCGACGGTTTGGCGGGGTTCAACCACTCAGTTGCGACACGGGTATGAGTAACGTCCCGTCGATTCAACGCGATCCCGCTTCCCGCTCCGAAGCTCCCGAGAGGAGTCTGTACCCATAGATCTGCTCCATTCTTGACTTTTGAGACCCTTGTCTCCTACTTCGTTCATATCCTCCGTACTCCTTGATACCCTCCCTCCCCCGGTGGCCGCGCCGGCACAGCAATAAACATGTTCGGCGAGCTAACACTCTTCGCCCGGCCGGTCCCCCCGGCCGGCCCGGGTGACCCTCCAACTTATCCACTTTACCTTCTTCCGAGCCTGAGACTCCCGTTCACACGTAAACGGCCAGAGACGCCGCCTCGGATATCTACCGAAGACACTACGCCCGACGAGAGCTTCCTACCGTCGTTATCCAGTTCTCCCGAATCACCTTCGGACAGCGATTCCTCCGAGGGCCCAAGGAGTCTGCGATCGCCCCTCGCCGAGAACACAAGCTTCCCCGAAGAGTTCAGACCGGATACTCGCTCGTCCCCGGGTCCCCGGGTGACCCGTTCGAATCCCGAGACTCTCCGCTGTCGTACCTGCTCCGTCGATGTAGCCTTCGTCTCTCAGATATTAAGCAGGGGCTTTTCCGGCCGCCACGGCCGCGCCGTTCTGGTAGCGCCGCCCAGAACGCAGTACACACCCGGCTGTCCCGGCTCGCCCGTTAACGATAACATCACGCCCGGGAGCACCGAGGCTGACCTGATCAACATCCGCGTTGGCTGTTCCGAGAACCGTCAGCTGGCCACGGGGCACCACGTTGTCGCCGACATCTGGTGTGCCATCTGCGGGACCAAGCTCGGGTGGAAATACATCGATGCCCACGACCAGGGGCAGAAATACAAGATTGGCAAGTTCATCCTCGAGACGCACCGCGTCGTGCCGTACCACAGCTGGGAGGATTTCGACCCTGTGTCTCCGAGCTGGACGAGTGCCTACCATCCTCCACGGCCCAACAGCGCCCGAATAAGCTCCGACACCAGCGCATACAGCAGCGGCAGCGACAGCAGTCCTCCTTCCTCTCGAGTATCCGAGGAGAGCGACCTTCAAGTGGATGGTGATGTGATTGTGTTTGACTCGGACGACGAGGATGAGTGTGAAGACATCTTTGCCGGCGTATGGAATCCCAAGGAGGTGGCTCAACGGCGAAGAAGCAAGGTCGCCAACATGCAGCGGAGCCATGCGGCCGCGTGAACGATCCCAGACAGATGACGACTTCTGTCCGTGCTCGATGTTCCACCTGCTACTCGGCCCGTGGTTCGCTTTGCCCTCTGTTTTGCGTTGTGGGATATATTTGGCGTTTAGCACTTTAGCACATGTCTACCCACTGCCGGGGCGTAATTGTTTTCGATGTTTCACTCTCCTTTTCCCTTTCCCTCGTTGGTTTCACCAAGTCAAACAATACCCTCTCTTTCTTATCACGGAACATGGTGGACAAGGTAATACGGGTCACATTGGGGTTTTGGTTGGATTTGCTGGTTTGGTAACGATGAGATATATACCCCGTCATTGTGGAGCAGCGTACAGAAGGACAGAACACGCGCATCTTGGGTTTTTGCATACGGCGGGCCATCGCATAGCTTTCAGGTTGCTTTCTATTAGACAGTCTTAATCGGATGCTTGCTGCTCTTTTAGGATTACACAGCATACATGAAGTGGTTTCCGAGCGTCGCCCAAAGTTCATGATTAGCTCCTCAAATTGCGATATCCTCAGTTCATGGGCTCTTCCGCAACATAGTGGAGATATGCACCCAACAGCTTGGTGCCCTCGATGTAGTTCTTCTTGTCGAGCTTCTCGTTGATGGAATGTGCGCCATCAGTGGAGCTGCCCATCGGCAGGAGCAAGACATTCTTGCCGGTGGCCTCCTGGAAGGTGATCGTGATGGGGATGCTGCCACCCTCGCGGGTGAAATCTGGGCGCTCACCCCAGACACGTTCTGTCGCCTTGGCCGCAGCCTCAAAGTTCCAGTGCTTCGGGCTAGCGACCCACCAGTTGCCGCAGTGAACCGGATACGCCTTCATCGTGTTCTTGGACCCGAGCGTCTTGAAGGCATCCTCGAGATGCTTGATGACCAGCTCATTCGTCTTCTCGATCTCCATGTTGGGCACCGTCCGGATCGAGAACTTGCCGATAACCTTGGCTGGGATCACAGTCTTGGCCCCGGGCGCGTAGAAGGCACCCTCGATGCCGTGTAGGGACAGGGACGGCATGCGCCACCGGGCCATCAGCGTCTTCTTCTTGTCCTCGAAGATGGTCGTCTTGCTGCCGAGAGACTCGTGCAGCGTCTCCATGGTGAAGGCGATACCGTCGTAGAGGCCCTCCTCTTCCGCTGTGACGGGGGCAACCTGCTCGGCGATGCCCTTGATCAGAATCTCGCCGCTGGGAGTGACGAGAGTGCTCATCAAGCGGACAAGGTCGGTCATAGGCTCGTGAGCAAGGCCACCAAAGACACCGCTGTGCAAATCCTGGCCGGGGCCTGACACTTCAATGGCGTAATAGTTTACTCCGCGGAGACCGTATGTAAGGCAGGGGCGCTCCGTGCCGAGCCAGTAGTTGTCGCTGATGCAGACGGCGTCGGCATCCGCAAAGAACTTCTTCCCCTCCTCCATGACGAGCTCCTCGAGGCCTTCGGATCCGTTCTCCTCCATGCCCTCAAAGCACATCAGCAGGTTGACAGGGAAGTCAATGCCGGCAGCTTGATGGGCCTCAATAGCATTGAGCCATCCCAGCACGGGACCCTTGTCGTCGGTCGATCCGCGTCCGCAGAGCCGGCCGTCCTCCTGAACCGTTAGCTCGAACGGCTCCGTGTCCCACCCATCGCTTTTCTCGGCCGGCTGGACGTCGTAGTGTCCGTAGACGAGAATGGTGCGCTTGTTCTTGTCACGGCCGTAGCGGCCAAGCACGACCGGGGGAAGGTCGAGATCGGTTCCCGGCTGCTTGCCTAGCTCTCGGAGCTCGGCCTCTGCGCCCAGCTTCTTCAGTTGGTCGGCCAGGTAGTGGCCCATGCGGACGACGTCGGGACGGCGGGAGGCATCGGCGGAAACGGAGGGAATGGCAACGGCCTCGCGGAGACGGTCGATGAACTTGTCGGCGAAGGCGTCAACCTGCTTGAAGTAGCCATCGAGTTGGGGAGCCATCTTGGTCTTTCGGGCTTGGTGGGCGCGCAACGAATCCGTGAGGTACGATCGGCAGGATAGAGGGATGGAATGCGAGGGTACGAAGCTCTTCGTAGGAGCTACTTTTCTTCTGCTAGATGATGAATGGGAAAGACCGGCGACAGAATAAGTTGATAATGTTTTTGCCAGATAGCAGGAGGGGCTACTCGGCGGGATCAATGAGGAAGGTCGACGAAGCAAAGTGCGGGGCATGGTTCGGGATGTTTGAACGTGACGCAGAAGGGCGCGTGCCGAATTGACGGAAGGCAGAGAGCTCCAGCACCGCCTTCCGCTTCGGGCCACGAACGAGAGGCGACCCGACCCGAGTAATTCTTAGGCTCACACTTCGGACGGGCCCGCCACACTGGAGTTGACCGTGGAACCAGTGGAAACTCTCATGACGACGAGTCTTTCAAATGAATTTAACTCTCATTATACGAGATTGTAGATATTTTATCACTCGAATCGAGATTATGAGATTGTGCCGTAGCTGGGTTGTTCTTGAGACTAGGTACTGTTCTAACAATCCTCCAGGGAGGATCCACGAGCTTCGAAAACTGCCCCGCATTTCCGCGAACGAGGGGTAAGCTCACGACTGAACAATCCTCTGCCGGAGTTGAAGACGTATTAGACAAAGCTACCAAGCAGCTATTCCTGTCGTATACGCTTATATATGGATCATATGGATACACGTAAATCCAATATATACAAGTCCTGGTGTGAGATCTCGACAACCGGAGCATAGATCTCCGGGCCAAGCACTCATTGCTCGGATGACTCAACGAGAAAGAAGTGACCGGACTGTCAGGTTCTGACAGCCGTATTCTTGTCAACTATCACCAGAATCTGCAGGCTTCTATCATTAGAGTATGGACGTTTTGGACCGGCTTCAGCTGCCTCTTGCTCGGACAGCGGAGGACCAGCGCCCCGTGGTAGTGATGACATGCGGAATTGCTGGTATGTCACTGAACATGATCCATCACCATGTGTGAAGCAGTCTGGATCACTGACTGGAAGCGACCCAGGGTCCGGAAAGTCAACATTGTCCAAGGCGATTCTGGCCAAACATCCCAATTTCACCCGACTCTCGATAGACTGCATTGTCTATGACAAACATGGGCTCTACGCTGTCGACTACCCACCCGAACTCTATTCTGTGTACCAAGAAGAGGCAGATGTCGAGTATATGAGTAATCTCAAAACTCTGCTGGGAGAGGCACGCGATGTGGTTGTTGATCGAGCACTGTACAGCAGGGAGGACCGTAAAAACTTTAAAAAGTTGGTTGAAGAAATGGGCGGTAGGTGGATTCTGGTTTTCTTCCGGCCAGCGAGCAAAGATGTTATCTGGAGCAGAATTGAGCAGCGACAACGGGGTCCGCTCAACGCGGATTCAGCGTTTGAGATGACCAATGATATTCTCGACCGATACTGGGAAGGATTTGAGTGGCCTGATGGAGAGGGAGAGGTTGTCGTCGACGTCGTGGAGTGAGCGGGCTGTTGGACTTATGGATGGAGGAGGGTTCTGAACTTCTGATGTTATTCTGGCACTGTAGGCCATGATGTCGCCTGTGAACAGGGTTCTGCTCGACTGGATTTCTAGATTCGAGGTCCAAGTCAAAGAAAGCTTGATGTAGTTGTGGATGCCACTCGTTCGGCCTGGACGTATCCCGGCCAGCCAAAGTCGGTCCGTTCATCAAATCCCGATCCCCGGCCAGCAGGCCATTTCTTTGCCGCCAAACTTTTCGGTTGTGCTCACATCGTTCGAAGGATCGCTTAAATGCATAGGCATACACAGTGCTGCGCCTACACAGTGCAAACTGCAAAAAGCGGGAGCCGTGCGCCTCAGCCAGGCGATTGGGTGGGACCCACTAAACACGGTCATAGGCCAATGGGGCTGCAGCTGCCCAGAGATATCACACTTGGGGTGGGATTGATTGGCGGTAAAAATAGCTCGTTAAGCGCCGAGAATCTCTCTTCCCTTCTGGAGAAGTGAGCAGAGAGAAGCGCAGAAAACTCCACGGAAAACTCCATGGTTCGAGGGACGATGATCTCGGTCGGCTTGTTCCTGTCCCAAGGGACCGTTACCGGTAGCAAACATCTCTGTGTGGGTTGCGAGGGGGCGAGATTTGCTGTGCAGCATTAGCTACCGTTAGACAACAAACTCGTCTGTCGCGTGCGGAACGGCAGGCACAACCCCCAATTCCTTACCGTTGGTGTCGATATCGCGTGGAAGATCGATTGACGGCGCCGCGACATCGCACTGCATTGCATCTTCTCCTCACATGAACCTTATTACGACTGCGGCAATCTCCAGTTGAAGTCGTCTTATGTTGTTTTCGTGCAACAAAACGCCCAGTTGGAGGACTGGGCAACCTCTCATCAATTGTGAAGTCGAAATCAGGAATCAAGCAACAACAGTTCTCCGTACCGACGCACCGAATGCACTGTCCACAACGCAGACTGTCAACTTGGCCAGGCCGACTCAAGGTCCAATCACGCGGAAGTTAAGGCCCGGCACAGCTGCTTCCGCGCAGTTCTGCACAAACTGTGCTGGATGCCGGTCACACTCAACCTCCAACCTCCTGATAAATTGCGGTGAGGCCAGTAACTGACGGGATGTCGGCTACGGCAGCGCTGTCTCTGCACCCCGCCGAGCTTCCCTTCACCCCTCCTCATTTCTACTGACGGTGCTGGCTGCAAGCGCAAGCGACTTCGCCTGGGCTGTCATTGGAAGCCCTGCCCGTCGGGTCACCAACCCGCGACAAGTCGCCAGGGAGTTGCCCGCCCAAACCAGCTTCTGCACGCTGTTCCCCCCGGAACATACAGCTGGCTACCACACGTTGGGCGCGTCGGCCGGCCGTCTTTTGCATCACTGGCTCTTGTAAGCGCCGGGCCCCTCGACGGGTCGCCATCAAGGCAGTCGAGCCCTGTGCTCAGTCACCCTGCTCCGATCCCAGCGCGTTGGCAGAGCCATCCCACACCAGATTGTGGCGCTTTGGAAAAGGAGGGTGCATCCCAGGCCCTCTTGAAAAGGCTTCTGGTTCCCGTCATCTTCTAAATTCCCAGTGTCCTGGTCTTGGCTTCGTTGCAACACCTCTCGCACCCCGCAGTTCCGGTCTGAGTTCTCGACGGATGCACCCGAGCACGCCGCATCATCACACCCCGAGGCCCGACCGGAACCAACATGGGGCGCGCTTCGCCGCCACTCGCAATTCTTGCCCCGCCGGGGATATTGGGCACCGAGTCGACTGTATCGGATCTTCCCTTGAGGAACTTCCCGAAAGACAAGAACACCACAATCAGCCCGACCTCACTCGCCATGCCGCCAACGCCGCCGGAGGACACTCCTGGTTTGAGTGTCACGAGCCTGGAAACGCCAAATACCGTCGACCAGGACTTGGCGACCCCCAGCTCCACCATTGTCGAGTTCGATGATGCGCTGAAGGACGACGGGCCCCCGGCGGTCGAAGTCGTGAACGACGTGTTTCGCCCTTTCAGTCGGTCGCGATCTCGGTCGGGTAACAGCGAGATTCGCGGGAGTAGTCGAAATGCCACGCCGCGGCCGGCTGGACGAAAAGCCAGGTCCCAGTCCCGGTCCGATTCCAGGCAACGCCAAGGCAGAGACCACAGTGCTGCCGACAACGTCACCAGATATCTGCGCGGCATGGCCAGGAGCCCCCCGTCAGATACCAGCCGTGAGCTGATCCAGGAGAACACGAGCCTCCAACAACGCATCGCCGCGCTTCAACGAACAGAGCGGGATTTGCTTACCGAGAACCACGACCTTGCGCAGCAACTAGCCGCCCTCCGCCAACACCACGAGGCCAGGCGGAAGAAGTGGAGGGACCAGTATCGTGAGAGGGAGCAGTTTTTCCACGACCGGATTCGGCAGCTCGAGGACCGCATCATCAGGCAGGACCAGGAGCTGCGACAATTCGCCAGAGCAGCCGCCGCCCGAGAGGACAATGATGCGGCGCTCAGCGACATTGAGGTTATGGCTTGGTTTACTACCAGGACCATCTCCTGGCAGGCTTTCGCCGACGAGTTCGCCCATCACGACCCTAAGAGGCTGCAGTCCGGTCTGCATCCCGTCCAGATGCTCGAGCTTTGCGACAGCGTCAAGCCATTCGTTCGCATCAATGACGATGGCCTCCCCACTGAGCTGCTCAACAGCGATGGCAACAGTGCGATCAAGCCGGTTCACGTGCTCCTTCACGCCATGCTTGCCAATTTCATCATCAAGGAGGCCATCGAGTCGCCCTTCTGGATGTTCAATGTCCTTTCCAATGAAGGCATGGAAGTCGACAGTCCTTCCGTGATCCATGCCGACTCCCCCATAGGGTTCCGCATGGACTTGGCGGCGTGGCACAGCCTTATCCCACCTCGAAACGAGCGGCCGAGTGCTCTGCCTCCCAAAACTGCCCGGATGCTCCAGGAATCCCAGCAGAGCAGACGCGTAGCACCGGCAACGAGCATGCCGAGTCTGAGTCTTAACACCGCTGGTCTATCGGGTGTCCACCAAAGTATGCCAAATAAGAATGAGATGGAGAATCTGTACAAACTGCTGTCGAACGGTAAGCTGCCTCCTCCCGCGACCTAAATTCGCTTTACTAATTCGATGCCATAGTCCAACGCAGTGATCGGGAAAAGCATGCTTGGCGATGTCAGCTTATCCGAACTCTCTCCGAGGGTGGACTCAGCCTAGAACCTGAGAAGGTCGAAGGCGAAGAGCGCCGCCGTCTCGCTGACGCACGGAAGACCCACGCGAGGAATCTCAAGGACCGTTTCCTTAACAGCTCAGTCCGATTCCTGCTTGAAGACCAAGATCCGGCCGGGATCGAGAAGCTTGAACTTAGGCTCGTGAAAGAGTTTGACTCTGCCTTGAAGTTCTCTTGCCACCTGTGGTCGCGACGAGACCCCATCGCTATCAAAAGTCTGGAGCAGCTCGCAAACACTGTCTTCTCCCGAACAAGCCAAGTCATGGAGCTCTGCGCGGGCCAGGCTCCCATCAGCATGAGACCCTTCGAGGACGCAAGAGATCTGCCGCCCGCGTATCACGACGGGCACAGCGTCGTCATGGCTGTGCAACCGGCTATCGAGTCGCTCGTCCTGGACAAGAAGGGCGTCCAAAGCGCAACCCGCGTACTGTCGAAAGCGAAGGTCGTTGTAGCCGCCCCCAAGCCCAAGGCCTCTGACGCATGCTCGGTCAAGTCCGCCGCGTCAAACAAAACAGCCGCTTGGACTTCGTCGCCCGCGGCGGCTGCAGCACCGGTAGAGCTGCACGACGCGTCGATTCTCAAGTCTGTCCAGCCGGAAATGGCGGTAGACACACGTCTTCCCGGTGTTGCGTTCAAGCCTGCCTCGTCGCCCATGTCGTCAGCCAAACGATCGCCAGCGCCGGCGATGCTGACGTTCCAAGACACGAGAGTCGAGCCGGCGCAATGACCAGATATCATCATGGTAACTAATTGCTACTTACTAATGAGTCGGCGACGACATGTTTCTGGGCAACCTGATTTGTATTTTCTTCGAGCGATTGCATTCCCCCATACCCCACGTGCGTTTTCTTCCAGCCGGCGTTTAGCGTATAATGTCTGTGTTTTTATTTCTTCCCCCTTTTTCCTTAATCGCTGGAACTACTTACCTTGGGTATGCCTGGGAAAGATTTTTGTTTCCTAAGCAAAGCAAGGCGCTTGGGTATTCCTTGGTTGGTCATGACGTTTGGAAAGACACGGGTTTTTTGCTGGGAGACATGGGTTACAGGGAAAATGGTCTCTTTGGTTCGGACCAACTTTACATTCTACAAGGAGCGTGCGGGTCTTTCCCTGCGTGTCCTCACTTTTTTCCGGCGACTAGAATTTGGCTTGATCCCCTCAAGCTTTCTCTGGGTGGAGGTGCTGTTAGATCAGGGAGGTCTTGGGATATGGATGGATCTAGCCTACGGTCCTCGGGTCCGGGAACTCGAGCTGACCGAGGCAGATAATGATGGAGTCCTAGTAACGGGGGAGACACTGAAAGGGGCGGTGGGAAGGACGGTGGGAGGTGATATTTTTGGCCAAGAAGCATTTGATGTACTCGTCGAGTTTCCTTTGTTGCTGCGGCATTGCTGGTGTTGTGGTTGAATTGAGTTGGTAGCTACCATAGGGAAACAAAACATCGTGATTTTGGCCAAGAAAGGTTCCAAGACACTTTCGTGATATTTTGCCGTCAACTTCATCCCGGATCCGGCTCGAGAACCCGGAGGCTCCCCGAACCCAACGGTCATGGAAAACAAGCTTTCCGGGTCCGGGCGATGGAAGCTTGGCGCCCTGGTGGGTCTGCTCAACCGCTTGGCTCCTCTCCAATGCCAACTCCCCCGTCATCAGCAAGCGCAAGCGCAAGAAAGCGCTAGGATTTTACGGGATGAGATGGAGAGGACGAACCAGAGAAGCCGGGGTTTGCCGAGCAGAGAGCAGCCTGGGTCGCTGGGTCGCTGGGACGCACGAGGCAGGCCAACCGCTCCCTTGGCAGGGGGGGTCCAACGCAGCCCTTGAGAAGGTTGAGATTGGGTTTTGGGGGCGCTGTAAGCGCCCACTGCTCCACCGCTGCGCGGGGAAGGCACCCTGCTGGCCAAGGCAGACCCCCTCTTTTCTCCGCAGTCGTCTTTTTCCGGAGGCGGCTGCTGCTGTTGGGACGGACGATGGAGAGATTCTTATCGAGATCTACCTACTCCTTCCTCCGCTTCCGCTTCGGCGGTTTCTACTCAAACAACCCCCAATGTGGCTAAAATTGGAACGGAGTTGAGTCCGATGGGAGAAGACTTTGTTATTACTCGGTCGAGAAGCGCGACGTTGCGCGCTTGGCTGCATACCTTACCTTTTGTGTGCATGTGTGTGTTTATGTTGCTGTTTTAAAACTCTGAAACGGCGAAGGCTGTGCGTTTCATGTTTTTCGATGGGGTTTCTTTCTTCCTGACGTTGGAGTGTTGATCAGTAAGTTGGTAGGTAGTTAGACAGCTGGAAGAGGGTACACGTGAATGAGGTTCTGTTTCCCTAGCTATGTTGTTTATCCACGGTTGCCATCACCATCAGCAGATGGTAGGTGGTAACCCAGATCAAGGCAGTTTGCAGCTTGGTCAACTTGACATGGCGTGAAGTTAGTTCTAGAGCATATGTTCACCGACTGGAATGCTGCTCCCGGCTCGGGATGGCGAGGAAGCTGGAGAACAATTTGAGCAGTGTGGATTGTTAGACAGTGACATTCACGTAACCGGACAGACCGACGCAAGTTAGTTATCGTAATTTTTATTCCGTTTTCTGAGTTTATTTCCTCAAAGAACAGCTCATTATCAGGAAATGACACCCAATACCATTGCCATCGCTCACATCTTGAATGCCCTCCTCATGCAAATCTCCCCGTCCGTCATAAAATTTGCCTTAAGAAAGTTTCCCTCCAAGGACAATGCCATAAAAAAGTCCACAATGCTCCATACCCGCTGAACCCCACCAGAAAAAAAGAACACCGGTTCATACTCATACAGTCCCGATGAGGTATCTAGATAGCCATTTGTGTATATCGCTCAAAACCCGACGATGCAGCGTGGGAAAAATGTTACTGGTGTCCCCGCAAATAAAGGAGACCCATGGAAATCGGATCCGCGCCGGTAACGCCGTGAGGAGCCAGGCTCGAACAGGGGAGGCCATGGAATAGTTGTAACGATTAAGCAGATATTAGCAAGTTTTGTTTGCTCAAATCGTTAGCTAGACTTGGCCGTTCCCGCGGTGGGTGTCACCGAGGGAGACGTCGTCTTCACGTTGCCATTAATTGCCGGCGTCGTCCCTGCCGCAGACTTGGGCGCGACAACGACCCTCGCCTTGACCCAGACTCGCCCCTGGCCGCCGACCTTTCGCAGCGTACCAATCGCGGGGAGCATCACCATGACCACGGGTTGGTCCGGTGTAGCGTCGTGCTGGTCCTGGTTGAGAACCGTGATGTCGTCGTGCGTCTTGTACTCGGCAGCGGCGAGCTCCTCAAGCCCGATGAAGTTGAGCGGCGAGTTGCGAGCCCAGACTTGCGCCGAAAAGCGCAGGGCAAGGTCGAGCTCGCTAACGAGCCGGCCCTCGAGCTTGGCGATGCCCGTGGCATCCTGATCGCGGAGCAGGAACCTCGCGCCGCTGCCGAGGAAGCGATCCTTGAGCTGGCGCGCGTACTCGCGCCGCGCGTTGGCCAACATCTTCTTCTCCTCATTGTTCACTACCGTCGGGTGGGTCGCGTCGCGGCTGAGGCCACCGTCGGAAAGCATATGCATCAGCTGGGCCCTCCACGAGTACACGGCGGATTCGTTCTGAGCTGTACGCAATGAGTCCGTATTAGCGCTCGCGCCTACTCCGGGTGGTCTGTTATACATACTCTTCATAAGCAATTTTAAGAGATCCTGCATCTCTAGCTTAGCGGGTAGGCTGTAAGGCAACGCTGACAGATCCGTGGTGTTGATGTTGAGCGGCTGAAAATTTGAGAACATGGGGGGCGCGCGCCCGGGGCTCAGCATCGAGATCGATCGCGCCGTCGTCGGGGCGGCGGGGACGACAAACGGGCTGGGCAACGGCGCCAGATTGGCAGCGCTCCCATTCCACCCGCTCAGGTCCATCCGAAAGCCGATCGGAGAAGCCGAACCCGCCCCGCGCTCGACAGTTGGGCTCTCGAGGTCAAAGGACTGCTTCGAGAGGGCCTCAAAAACCCAGAACGGCGAGGTAAGCGTCTCGGTCACGATAAAGTCGTTTAGCATCCCATTGAGCAGCAGATGGGCCGTATTGAAGGTGCCTTCGCTTGAACCGGCAAGAGGCTCCGGCAGCTTGCCGTCTTGAGTGAACCGGACAAAGCTCTGGATATTGCCGTAGACCTCCTTCTGCTGGATGGGATGGAGCTCGTCCAGCCGGTTGGGATTGCTGTGTACAAACTCGTCTACCCAAGCCGCCCAGCTCGCCGCTCTCGTCTCATACCATGAGGCGACATCCGCGTCCGACATGAGCATGGTGATTCGAGGCGGCCCGGCCTGTGCTGTAAGCCGGGTGATGCGCTGGTTTTGTGAGGCGACTTGCTCCTCGAGCTCCTTGATCCGGGCCTCGAGGGAGGCCTTCTCGCGGAGCTCATCCTCCATCTTTCGCCGCTGGGTGTCCTCCTTCTCCATGAGGGAAGCCACGTGCGAGTTGAGATCCCGGTTGTCCTTGACAAGGTGCTGCTCGTTGCGCTGCAATGCCGCGACACGTTGGTGTAGTCCGTGGTTCTGCCGGGCCAATTCCTTGTTCGGGTCGCCTGTCGCCTGCCCCACGGTCTGGAGGTATCGGCTCAATCTCTCCTCTACCAGTTGTGGGTTGGAGTTGTCTGGGCTGCGCGTCACCTGGTGGTCCTTAGAGATGGGCGTTGGTATGTAGGCTTCTTGGACTTCTGCGATGGGCGTGGGAATGTAGAATTCATGTACTTCTGAGATCGGCGTGGCTATGTGGACGTGGTTGGTGCCGTTGGTCTGGAGGCGTGGTGCCTCGGTGACGATGGGAGTCGCGCCGCCTTGGGCCTGAAGTTGGGCTGCCAGGAGAGAGAAGATGCGCTCTGCCCTCTCGGCGGCGGAGAGCTCAAGGTCAAGGCCGTCGCCGTACTCTACCACGGTAGAACTGGGAGTCTGGATGTTAGATCTAGGAGTCTGAGTCCCAGGAGGAGCGGAAGCAGCCTCGAGCCTAGCGAGAATGGGAGTGCCGACGATGAGAGACAGCTTTGGACCCTTGAGAGGGGCGCCTGGTTTCGCAGCCATCATGCTGGCGACGCCGGCAGAAGAGGTCAGGAACAGAGGGGCAGAGGAGGGATTTGAGAGGGGTAACGGCCACAGCGATGTGTCGAATCCTACGACCAAAACAGAAACAAATCACCACCAGAGCAGGGCCCGCCTCCTCGAGCGGATGCGGTGAAAGGAAACGCGAAAGCAGGCGCCGGTGGTGGGTGAAAGGAATGATGGTAGCCAAGGCCACAGGAGGCCGGGCCCCGACCTCTTCACTCGTTCCCTCGGGCCAGAGAGCCAGCGGGCATCCATGTAGCCGCAGAGGGACCGTGAGGGAGCGTGGGTGGGCAAGACCAGGACCAGGTTAGCGCCGGGTATTGTGCCAAGACAGGGATCTTCTGGGGCCTGCTGCGGGGGGATACTGAGCGCCCTTGTCGCTTGAGCAGCCGATGGTTGGCCAGCGGGCTCTTCCGACAAGGCGGCCCGGCGCTTCCTCAAACTTCAGGCCTCTTCTCTTCCCAGATCAACATTCGTTTCCTGCATAACCCCGGACGGCACAGTGCCAGACGGACAAGCCAATGAGGAGGGGCTCCAGGCGCGTCATTTTCACCATCGTTTCCGCGCTGCCACCGCTGCCTTCACACACAGTGCAGCCTCCTATCAGCAATACTGTAGCCGCCGCGTCTGGAGCGGTCCGTCATCAACTCCCCCTCACCGAGCCAAGCCACGTCAACCAGACTGCGATCTGGTTGGCCCGGTCCTGGGTCCGTCCAGTTCTGTCCTCGGCCCATTGGACACCCCGCGGCTGCTTCATCCACTTGCCGGCATTTTCCTGGCTTTGGGCACCAACCAGTCGACCATGAGAACCATTTCCCCTCCCGTGACTAACTGGAAGGGACGTAAAATGTGACTTATTCGCGAAATCCTGCATCGGCTCGAATGCGGAGTGTGGCCGTTGCAGCGGAGGCTGTCATGGTTTGCTTGTTTGATTTCCTTGGCGGTTCCGTTGCCCTGGGACCTCGCCGGATCAATTTTCCGTCTCCGTGATGGGCGTAAGCGCAGAATGGCTCCTTTATCGTTTCTTTCCGGAGAGGCGAGCACGTGAAGTCAAATCTCAGCCTGCGGGGTTTCTCGTGATACGGAGACGTGACAAGGGGCACCCCACGGCTGCATTCAAAGCAGTGTTGAAAGATGATTGATACTGTGGTGTGGTGCCTTTCTTCCTGTCTCTGCTGGATTTCCTGCCTGGCGCATCTGTCCCGAAGCCCTCTCCCTGAGGAATCGTTACATCCCTCCCTCTCAGTACTTTATGGATCTCCCCGCTGGGAAACCGGTGTCCCCCACCGGTCGCCTTGTTGAGCTCGGCTACCATACCCCTTCCTTAGACCTTGGATATAAGAACCCAGAACAAATTCCAAGGCTGGCGGATCATAGGATTGCTGGACCAGATCCAGGGCTAAAATGCCTTCGTTGTCCCGGGCGGTAATGTCGGCGCCTGCCTCCACAAGCTTCTTCACAATTGTGAGGTTGCGCCCCCGAGCCGCCCAGTGGAGTGCCGTCCATCCGTCTGGGGATTTCATGTTCACATCGACCCACCCGCGACTGACCAACAGATCGACAATTCTGTAGCAGCCAGTGCTGCAAGCTTCAAGGAAGATGTGCAGATCATCCAGCTCGACATCATCCTCGGTACCACCTGTCGCCCGACCCCAGCCTTTCTCCGTGTTGATGTCGACTCCGAGGTCGATGAGAGTCTCAAAGGCGTCGGCGGCGTCCCGGTCGAGAGTGCAGCCCAGATAAGTGCGGTGTTTGCCGGTGTAGGTCGGGTTCATGCCCCACTTGAGTACCAGCTCGCGCACAGTGTCAACGAAGCCTGCCTGCACAGCGCAGTGCAGCGCGTTGCCGTACCAGTTGCAGAGGTAAGGATCGGCTCCCCGCTCCATGAGCAGCCTGATGATATCGACGTGGCCACTTGATGCCGCATGGATGAGGGCCGTTGCTCGCTGCTTGGTAGCCTGATTGACATCAATCGTTCCCTCGTCTAGCAGACCCTCTGCGGTCCGAAGCAGTCCGTGTCTACACGCATGATGCAGCGGTGTAAAGCTGAGGCATTCTTCGGGGCTCCAGTAGTCCTTCTTGCGGCCCATCGCGAACTGCCGAACTTGATTGGTTACAGCCGTGGCGGCCCGAGATCTGAAGAAGCTCGACAGCTGGGCTTGGACAGCGGCATCGGCCTCTGAGGGGTAGGCATGCTTGCCCCAAAAGCGGGTGGCGTAGTTGAGGAATGGATACTTGTCCATGTGCGATTTGATCTCGGCCCCTGTGTCCCATGGTCCGGTTTCGAAGTCGCTGAGCTGGATGTAGCGAAGGCAATTGATGGCGAATATCGCTTCGGCTCGAGGGAAGAGTCTTTCATCGTTCGCGAGGAGGTATTCTTGGATCGAGGAGTGCGAGGTACGGACGTCGCCTGTCTTGCCATCGATCGTGACCAGTCCCTGGCAGCATTCTAGGATCATTCGCGTCGTGGGTCGGTATTTCTGCTCCACGCGCTTGCGGTCGGCGTGGATTGCTAAAAGGTCGCTCAACTCCGCCGCCGTCAGGGGTCGCGCTGCGTGGACGAGGTACATGAGCGTCAGCATGCCCACTCTGCTCCTGTTGTCTGAGAGGTTCCGTATCCGCGCAATCGTCTCCCCGAGCACCTCATTTAAGCCACGGGAAAGATTTTTGAGACTGTCTTCCATGTCGCCTAAGGTAGGTTCCCTCAGAATACCCTGCAGCTGTAGAACCGGAAGCAGAAACCTGTTACCCGTCAGATCGTCAATGCCCAGGCCCAGGGGAGTCGTAACTCACATCCCATCTGCACCCTCTGCGAGTTTCTGCACCAATTGTCCGACAAACTCATCATCTGCCAGTTCATACACCCCTTTCGCGCCAAGCTCCTGGCGAATGTAGCGTTTGATATCCGCTTCTTGCGCTACAATTTTGACGGACTGATGTTTCCTGAGTGTCGAGGGGATCTCTTGGGTTTCATGACTGCTAGTCAAGAGGACTCTGGCCCCTGAAACTTTGCTGAACTGAGCAATCGTCTGCAAAAGGGAAGTCCTGTAGTCGGATGTGTACTCATCTAAGGCGTCGAGCACGATATACGCACCCTTTCGGTCTCTAAGAAGTTCGGTGAGAAGTCTTTGGCACTCAAACTCGGGAAGAGCACCCTTGGTATTCGAGTTTTCATAAACGCTCCCCACCGAATGAGGGATGTCGGGCAACTGCTCGACGAGCTGGCGCAGTAGACAAGCAAGCACCGTCGAGGGATGCTGCGCTGCTTGATCTTGGTGATCAAAATAGAAGAACGCAACTGGCTTTGGCGGATCAGAGTGAATATGGAGGAGGTTGTCAACAATGATGGAGCTGGTGTCTCTGTCAGCCGTAACGCAAGAGCCATACACGCCTGGGAAGGGGAATGCATACACTAGGTTGGTCTTGCCTGATCCTTGCTTCCCGTGGCACCATAATGTACTGGCAGTATCCAAGCCGTCTCGCCATCTAATGTAATCGGGGTTACGCAGAATCCAATCCCCGGTTCCTTTTGCTCGAGACAATCGTAGGGCTTCATGTCTTTCCAGATACCTGGTGGTGGATATCCAGTCCAACGTGGCTTGGCGAACCTGCCTGGCCCGGGTCTCCACGAGGAGCAGTTGCTGCGCTTGGACGGTGTCGGGGTTTTTGCTCATGTGTTCCGGTAGCTGCACCGCGCGAAGTTGTCCGAGCTGGTTTTCGAGAATGTCCATCACATCATTGAGCGGGCGCGACAGCAATCGGCATCCTTGGACTGACGAGGCAAAGTGCATCCACGTGGTGAAGGTATGCAGTTCCTGGATGATCTTCTGGTCCTCTTTCTCGCTGAACGGCCAGAGAAAGCGATTTCTCCTCCCGTTGCCATCCTGACTGAGCTTCCTGCAGAGCAGTTTCAGCTTGGCTTCGCAGCCAGCGGTGCACGATAAAATAAGACATGGTCGGTGGAGCCGGATATTTGAGCTGGTAAGAGACTCTCCCTTTAGAAACTCGTACAACTCGACGGCGCTGTCCTCCAGAGCGTCCAGCTCGGTGGTCAGGGCCGCGATGGAGGCCTTGGCGGAGATGACAGCGTCCTTGTACTCGGCTGCCGTCTTGGCTGCTCTTGCAATTAAGGGCAAGAGCCCAGCAATGCCGACGGCAGCTGATTCGGGATCCATGCGTGACAGCCGTGGTGATCTCGCAGGTTCGGGGGTGGGATATTCGGGATTGCGCTGCGGTCGGGCTGGTTTGGGTTTGGAGGAAAGAACGGACAGAGCTCCGAGAAACCGTGGTCGTCAGAGCTGACCCTGGTTGGGCCGAATTGGGGAAGGGGGGTCGCTGTTGGGACCCGCCAATAGAACACCGAAGCGCACTGTGGTTTGGCGCACGCGTTGCCCCTCGGCCGTCACGGCGGTTGAAACGTCGAAACCCTGCATAAGGTAACCAGCTGATTGGGGAGCATGCCCCTCTCTTTCAGCCCCTTTACCACTTCTGCATCATTCTCCTTGGAGCCATACACTGGAAATGGCGTACCATACAGCATTCTCCTTTAGTTTTTTAAGTTGGAAAACCCACAGTTTTGTCATATTAGCTTGCGTCAGAATCTCATGGTCAACAGATACCAGAACCGAGGACATATACGGATATCTCAGAGTCATGTACCGCACCCCAAGGGCGCCATGACACGAGAGCTATGATTGCAATTATCATTGTCATTCATGTTATCTCCAACCATGATAATAGATAAAGGAATGGCGAAAAGTACCACTAGAGCACCAACAAATGCTGACCTGTAATTAGGAAGTCCTTGGACAGTCCTGAAGCCGATCACGAGCAACGGCATCCCATCTCTCCTTCCACATCCCTTCCATTGGCATTGCAGTTTTCACTCCTTCGATCCTTCTCTTTACGTCGTGGAAGCTCACCGGCTCGCTCACCACCGATGTTTCAGTCTCTACTGGTGTGCCCACAGCAGTATCCCCTCCGGACAGTGATCCGCTTTCCTCTTCGTACTGGATACGGGTAACTTCCGTCTCCGAGACAGCGACATGTGCCTTCACCCACACGTTACCCTCCCCTTTGATTTTCTTCCTGGTTCCCGCAGCTGGTTGCAAGACCATGAGGACTTGCTGTCTGCCAGTCTTCGACTTGGTGACGTTGTCCCCCATGTTGCTCTCATCCTCTCGATGCGAAGTATCTGCTGCATTCTTTGAATCGGGGAGTGCCAATGATAACTCAGTAACAGTGGGATTGACGATGCCGCCGGCTGCCATAAATTCCCGTAGGCCTAGAAACCGAATGCCCTCTGGGCGTGACCAGGCCATGACGCTGAAGCGAAGGGCGGCGTCAATTTCGTCAACCAGCCGGGTCTCGAGTAAGGCGATTCCAGCGGCATCCTGATCGTTCAGGAGAAAGCGGGCGGGACTGCAGAGGAAGACATCCTTCAACCGGCGGGCATGTTCGAGACGTGCATTTCGGAGCATGCAGGATTCTTCGGAATGTGAATCGTTTCCGTTGTTGGAAGATGGTGAAGTATGAGCAAGGCCAGCGTTGCGGAGCATGCACATCAACGCGGCGCGCCAACTTTCAGGAGGGTTTTCGTGGCTTGAAGAAGGAACTATGTCAGAATGTTAGTACCCGGGCGAAACCTTTGACTTATTCGGCGGAAATACGAGCCCAGGGAGACATTTAGTGTGCTCTTGTTTGCAGTCGCCGAGGGAGGGGGGTCGAGTGTGAAACAAGCAAAAGATGAGAGGAGTGAATAGGTAGATGAGGTACCTTTGTTCAACAAAACCATGAGATCTTCCATCTCAGCCTTGCCCGGGAGGTGGTATTGAAGCGTCAATCCCTTCGTCGTCAGCGTCAGCGGGGCAACTGCCGGCCGCCCACGTCCAGGACTGGGTACCGAGTAGGATCTCGCCGCCGTCATGCCCATGATTCCAAGGCCAACCACCGCGGGTCGTGTATTACTCAAACCCTCCTCTGCGCTCTTCAGATAGCCGTCCAGGTCCATCCGAAATCCAACGGGCGCCGTGTCAGATCGTGGACTCTCAATGTCGAAACCCTGTTTGGACAGTGCGTCGAAGACCCAGAACGGGGAAACCAGGGTCTCGTTGATGATGAAGTGTGTGAGCATTCCTTGTAGGAGTAACCGCGCGGGATTGTGATGGTGGTGACGTGGGGTATTGGGAGATGATGAGCTGGGCGGTACCGCCAGGATGTTCGGGAGTTGGTTGTCTTCGGTGAGCCGAACAAACTCGCGCACCCCGTTGTGTATCTCTGCCTGCTGGAGTGGATGCAGCTGGGCAATGCGGCTCGCGTCGCGGTGGCCGAATTGGTCCACCCACGATGCCCACCCCGCCGAGCGGGCGCGAAACCACACGGCGATATCGACATCAGACAGAGCACCAGGGGTGCGGGGGGACGCCGGCACTGACGACGCGATGGTGATCTTGTTTGGAGTGACTCTTGACGAGGGTGGTGTTGGCAGTGTCGGCAAGGCAAATGATTGTAAAAGCAGCATGCGTTCGTTTCGCTCAGCCAGGCGGCGCTCGAGATCGCGAATGCGGGCCTCGAAGGACTCCCTCTCGCGGGCAAGACGCTCGTCGAATCGGCGCTGCTGGTCGTCCCTGTTTTGACGGAGAAGGCGAAGGTTGGCGTTCAAAAGCTGGTTCTCCTTGAGCAACGTTTCTTCGCTGCGCTTGAGGGTGGCTAGACGGCGGTGCAATCCCCGGTGGGTTTGTGCCAGCTCCGCGTTCGTGTCCTCGGTCGCCGGGCCAAGGCTCGACAGAAAGCGAGCGAGTCTTTCGTTGAGAAGCTTGAGACCCACACTGCGATTTTTCTGGCGGGATGTTGTCTCATGAGCGGGTGGGTCTTCGGTAGAGTCCAAGTCGTCGGTCCCGGACGAGAATCGGATCCGAAATATCTCGTCGGCTCGATGTCTGGCCGACGGTGCCGGCTCAAGAGCAGTATCTCCGTATTCAACAACGGTAGAGCTTGGTGTGTCAACTGCACTTTCAATAGCGGATCTGTCCGCCTCGAGAAGTGGCAGCTGGGTATTTGATATGGCAAGCGTGAGCCTGGGCCCTCTGATGGTGACGGGGGAAGACATGGTGTCAGGAGCGGGCCTTGTTTCAGTAAACGCTGAGACGACCTGGCAATGACGACACAAGCGCCTTGGTGAAGGTATCAAAAGATGTGGTTGGGGATGGTCTTCGGCCTGAGTATTCCGACTACAGCCAGCAGGAGATTTGGAGGAGCATATATATGCCGTGCTCTGCCCTGTGTCCAGCCTCGGTTGGTTTGTCACACAAGCATGCGCTCTATCTCCAGTTGCGGTGCGGCATAAAAATAGTTGAGCCTGTTTTACACATAGCAGATAATAACAAATTCTGTTTTGTTTCCTCGATCTCAACGCCTCGACGTGTCGAAGCCATCTGGGCACATTTGCTGCTTGCCCGGGTCGATGCATTCCTAAATCGCCAACCACCTCATACTGCGAATTCTATCTGCAAACTGCACCATGCAAGTCTGAATCCTGGCGGTTATATCCTAACTGCCAAAGGTACATTACAGCTACAAGTTGGGGGCGAAATGTTGGTTTAACTCGAATGTTGTGAGGTTGAATAGGTCTTTGTCCGTTTGGTTCTTTTGTTTTTGTCTTGCTCTACTTCTATCGCTTGTGGTAAGCCTCGCCCTGCGTTCGCTGCTGCTGCTGCTCGTGGTGGCTGCAGATTGATGCGAGTATTGACTGTTGGTGCCGCCGGTTGGCAGGCTCGCTGCATGGCAACCCACAGAGCATTTTCGCCCACATGAGGTACGTCGACTTGCTTCTGAGCGTTTTCCTGTCTCGGCCAACTTTATTTTCTGTGCCGCACGTTGGCCTTGCCGGGCATACCACCTGTCGATCACTCTAATATGTACGCCCATTCCTCATTTCCTGAGCTCAGAGGCGATGCGAGCATTTGCTCACATCTCGCTATAGTGTCAGCTCATGTCTGCCTGATCTTTCCCAAAATACCTCTGTACTTTATTCTTTTCTGCTAGATGTCTTTTGAAAGCAGGGGCGTTGACCCCTCACACCGAATGGCGACGGGCTGAATGCGGCCACCAAGCTGCTGGCCTGCAGAAAGCACATGGTGGAATCAGTGTGACATCCCTTTCGGCATGCGGGGAGAACCGTCCCAACATGCAGAGTCGGCCTGCATTGTTGGCTGCATCATGTAATCCACAGTGTCATCCGATTGGAAATCGAAGTCTATCAGAAGCAGGCTACCCTCCACCTCCAGACTTGTAAAGCCGTACTGATAACCTATCTGTTTCTGATATGAGCTGTTTTCCGCTTGCTCTTCCCGGTGCCCGGGAGTCACCGTGTGAAGTACTTTGATACGCATGCTGACCCGAATTACGTACCTTAGCTATCTTTTCCCGAAGCGGGGTGCTTGCTTGCCCGATGGCGTTCGGTCAGCGTCCAACTATCCCACCACACCTCATCGCAGCCCGAAGACATCAAGAGTTAGTTCTAACGGCATAGCATGATGCAAGCCAGTGGGAAAATCACTCATCGACTCACGGAAAGCAACCATAAATTCCATTCTTGTGGCCCGTGTATCAGCAGTTGGCAGCCATAGAACATGCCTTCGGCCCCCAAGGTGTGAATATCTTCGTCACATCCCAACAGCAGACATCGCCTCGACAAGTATCATCCTGAACCATGTCCACAAGTACCAATTCCGTACCTTGGCCAAAGAGATGCAAACATTTCTACTTCTATTCCGTCTCTACTTCGCCGTGACTGGCTGAGATTGAAGTCGTTGGCGTCAAGCTCCGCCATCCCGCCCCAGCTTGCTCGAGGAAGAGGAGGTGCCACCGACAATGTCGGGCCACCACTCTTCACTCGATCACCATGCTATTTGTTCTCTCGGCGGCTACTTGCTTCGTGGTCGGCGAATCATGTCTTGATATCCTGGGTCTGGCCGCCATTCCTGCATGGGGTTGAGCGAGGCAACATTGTCGGGTTGACTGGGGACCGTGGTTGAGTTCTCGGACATTGTCTGTTGGTTGTCTGCCGAGATGGTATCTTGTCAGCTACGCAGTTTAAAATAGCATGAGAGACGCCCCAGGATGTCTGGACGAGGGAAACAAACCAGGGGCTGATGATTAGATAGAAGTGGCGCGATAAGGAAAACCTAGATACAAGCAGGTTCAGTCAGACCTTGAGCA
The DNA here is from genome assembly GCA_030411725.1 of Echria macrotheca. Classification (NCBI taxonomy): domain Eukaryota; kingdom Fungi; phylum Ascomycota; class Sordariomycetes; order Sordariales; family Schizotheciaceae; genus Echria; species Echria macrotheca. Next base: position 192,480 of record MU839831.1, on the reverse strand, counting down.
CGACGAAGCAATGCCCAGAATAAACAAGACAACGTCTCGACATACAAACCCTTCCTACCTACCCACGGAACGAGACGAGCATTGCACGAGTCAACAAGGCCAAAAAGAACCACACAACCAAGGAACTAAACTCGTAGTCGAAATAGGGGATTCGGTGTCTATACATACCTAAGTAGGTAGCCTAGCTATAGTTGTGGGCAATTGAACAGTGGAAATATGCGGTTCAATTGACGTGCGGTGAAAAAAATTGAAGGGATGATAGGCACCTATGAGGTGGCTTCAACAACAGTACGTCGGGACCTTCTCTAAATGAATCATGCGATGAAGTTGGCGGGTAACGTTTGGAGCAATCGAAAATGTGTACAAGTGCTTGTACATGACATTTGGCATTGCGAGGGAACACATGAAAGCGAGGGCGGAAAATGGCAGCAAAATGTGGGAGCAGACAAAGTGAAACACCAAGGCATGGGTCGCGATCTCGGGAACGCGGGAACGTGGCAAGGGAGAAAGTGTGGGGTCGCGACGGAGAAACGAAATGAAGTGGGAAGAGAAACATGAATGAGGCGCCAGGCTAGACGTGGGTGGAGGGATGGATGGGGCAGGAGATGGGATGCAAAACACCAAGAAAAGGGCTGGGGATGGAGGCGACGTGGGCGAGAGTGGACAGGTGGATGAAAGCAAGGGACTGATTGAATGGGACGAAGGAGTGCGAGTGACGTAAGACGTCATGGAACTTGGACGTGATTGAAGGGAACATGAACGAGGGAGAGGACAGCAAGCAAAACACCAAGCCGGTGGGCGGTGAGGATGGAAGACATGGGTCACAGTCATCACAAGTGGAAGTCAAATGGGTCAATGATTCTATGTTAAGACTACTATGTACATGACTTGACAAAGGCGCCAGAGAGTTGCGGTCCCGCCGACCACCCGGACAGATAGCTTATACCCTAACGTTTGGACCGTAGTACCGCCCGCTGGTGCCCATCTGTCCGCCGCAGATTACTCTTATGCCGTCAAGCAAAGAGAAGAGAGCAGAGAAGCCTTGGCTTCACCTGTCTCTCACAATCCCCCAGATCCCTCGTTGGTGGCCCGCCATCCGACCCGGAGGTGGTGCGTCCCTCAGAGAGGGGCCACCTCCCTCCCCACCAGTTTGAAAATCCCCCAGTGTCCCACGTGAAGCCCTCGTGCCCTCAGTCCAATCCCCCTCTTGACCCGGCATTTTACCATGGCCCTTCGCCACTGGTACCCAGCCTCGCATGTCCTCCCAAATCCGCCCACGGTCCTCCCATACCTGTTGTCAACGTCCTCCTCTTCCTGTCCATTATGCTCCTCCCATACCTCGTCATCCGTGATCCTCCTCTTTTCCCTCGGCCCAGTGTTCGGTGCGTGCCTTGTCGAGTAAGGCTTGTGTCGAGTGTGGCCTTGTCGAGTAAGGGCTTGTGTGGGGGGGTGGCTGTGGGGTGTGGCCCAGTCGAGCAGGGCAGTTGGCGCTTGGTGGAAGAAAAGATTGCAAGAGAAGTGGTGAAAAGAAGGCTGGTTGAAAGACGAAAAGAAGGAAGAGTTGGGAGGAGGTGGGAGGGTTTATATACTTTTTCCAGGAGGCCTGTGCTCGATCGCAAATTTGCGATCACCCCACTTTTCCTGTTCCCAGATCAAGGGCGAGCTGGTGTTGAGGGACTACTGTGAAGCCTGGACTGTGGTGTTGTGAATTGGCGGCTTCTCATTGGCCCATAAATGGGGTTCATCCCAACCTTTTTCGCGATAGTGGAGCCAGCCCTGCTGATTTGGCGTTGCGGCTCAAAAATGATCGGCGCGGGGCGACCCGCCCCCGCAAAAGCCACGCGCCCCACCGCGCTGCAAGGGTCCTGATGGAAACACACGCAAAATCACTGCAAAACCGGGAATTGTTTTCGATGGAAATGTGCGATTATCTGGAGCCACATTATCCGTTTTGGGAAATTCCCCAAGTTTGGTCTGTGAAATCAGAGTGCAGCGCAGCGGTCTTTCCCCCGGTCCGGCGACTACGTCAGTGGAGCACCGCTGGACCCTGCATCACTTCATTCCGTCATGTAGCTGAGTCACAAGCGGAGTGTTTTTTTCCAAACGGATTAATGGTCATTGGGCTGAGTATCCTCACCTCAGGAGTAGATTGATCTCGGCCGACTTCGGCAACGCCACCTCAAAATCTGACGCCTATATTGTGCTAGTTGCTTGCAGTTCCCACTTGTGATCCGAGCTGTCTACATGTCCATGTGTCTGCACGTACGACAGCCCCCCAAATAAACTAACTAACGCAAGACCTAGCTGATGTAGCGCACCTGATACATACTTAATTACACCGACACACACTTCGAATCTACAGACCTGATACGGCCGCCCGAACCATGACGTGTCATCCACGATTCTGAGGTCCCGGGAATTTTCTTTCCGTTCCATGTGGTTCTCATCTGGAGCTTGGCCGTGCGCTTTGACCATTGCGATCGCCAAAGAGCGGCAGGAGTAGCTGCGTGTATGTAATTTCTGGAATTGAAGTCACGACAAAACAGGCCTGCTTCTCCATGGCGAACACCCGAAATTCGGACCGTCATATGTTTTACTCGAGCCAGATTCGACCTCTCACTGATTTTGAAAGTCGAAAATGGTTGCAACTGTGTCATCCAAACCGATGTAATAACCATGCAAAGCAGGAAGACATGCGACTGAAAAGGGCCCCCGAACATCTCTCTCTCCCGACATCAAAACCTTTTAAGAATGACCTGCCTCTCCACCCAGACCGTAGCCCGTATGCCGGCTTCTGACAAACTCGCATGGAGATGCAGACAAGATTCTGGATTTATATCCCACTTCAACAAGTCTTTGCGATCACTGCTACCAGCAGACCGTGCCCACTCGTGTGGCATCCCTGTTGTCGGGTCCGTGAAGTTGCGATCACAGAGGGACCGAAATTTGGCCATGGCAATGTGATTTGCTACTTCCACGTCCTCGGTTGTGGCGTGAACCTCAAAAACTGGCCTTGTATTGGGCACTTCGTCGCGAACGAGAACGAGGTAGACCCTGGGGACACTGTCCGATAAGCATGACCCACGACCTTCCTCGGCTACGGCGGTCAACAGCTCGGCGGGAAATCTCATTCCCGACCTGACGTGCAGCTTGAGATTGTCATCCTTGAGCCTTCTCAGGTCTACCAGATGTTGCGGGTTGTCGGCATCTGTCACTGGAACTGTTAGATGGTTCGATTGCCATGGGGGCCGCGACCTACTTTTTGTGTCTTCGAGGGGCGCTCGACGGCGATCTTCGCAAGATAAAGATGCCTTTGCGTCTGGAATGTCCGGGGACTTGGGAACGAGATGTGGCTCGATGAATTTCTTGATGAAGGCTTGGGAAATGCCAAGGACGATAGCATCATTGACAGCATTGGTCATCCGACCGATGTATTCGGGCCTGATCGGCCCCTCCGCCGTGAAGTGTTCTGCGACGTATACAAGCGCTTCGATCTGCTCCTCTCGTTGTCTGGATTGTCTTGGGCTCGCCGAGGCGGAGATGGAAATGTCCCGATCTTGTTCCCGGCCGGGGGCTTCAGGTGCCAAGACGCGGGCTAGCCGCGAAGACTTGAGACGGGCGAGGGATCTGTGGGTCTCCAAAACGACGGGGAGGAAACGGCGTTGGTAGAAGCCCTTGGAAACGCCCTCTGAGCGGTCGAGAGCTCTCTCGTCCTTCGGCTTGACGAGGTAGACGAGGCCCTCGACTGAGTCGGTCTCGGATGGCACCACGTTGGCCACACCGCGCTGATTAATCTGCCATCGGTATCCTGTCAGGACAGCCCTCCCCAAAAAGACACTCTCGGGGCACCGCTGGGCCATTTGGGCGACATGGAGGTTGCTGCCGTACGCGAAGTAGGGCTTGCCCTCGCTTCCGCTTCCGCTTCCGCTTCCGCGCACAGGCGTGCGGGGCCGGGTCCCGGCATCGGGCGTCGATGGGCGAAATGACATGGTTCTTTGGCTGCGAGGGAATGCAGAAGAAACTTGTTGAGCTGGAAGCCGATGGGGTGTCTTTGGGTTTGAGGGCGCAAATATGCGAGGTCCAGCTGGGGCCTCCACTTGCCCCTCCGCGTGCCGTCGCTCCTGCCAGGGCGATTGCTTCGCCCCGTTTGTATGTCAGCACTCCTGATTCGCCGAAAGTCGACCAAGCGATCGGGCGTGATGCCCGACCAAACTGCAGTTTCACCACCAGAGATAAGGGTTTGCCCGGCGTTTTATTTACCCTGTGAGAATGGCTGAGTCCTGACACGTCGCATCGGGGCTGAACTCCGAACTATGCAATTCGAGGCGGCGACCTTCAACCGCCTTCGCAATGCGCCTTGGCCTTGCCTACCTATGCTGGCAAAGGGCGTTTTCCAACTTGTCGGGGGATTTCAATGGCTTGCAGCAGCTCGCCCTGATGTCTATTGGGAGTGGTCATTGGAAAGAAGATGTTCAACTTCCGGGACAAGACTCTGGAGAGCATGATTAATAAATGCGACGCGGTCCATTCTCGTCGTCATCATACCAGAACCATGGGCTATCCAGGACACGGCTACCCGGTTGCTTCTACTATCTCACCAGTCTCTTCCCGCGTGAAATACCATGGCAGATTACTCTTTCGGTGTTGAGATTGAGGTGTGCGCAGAGCCGCATACGATTCGACCACCGCTCATCACGAGACATGCTCTTTACTACGAGAAACTGGCTGCTTCCCTTCGAAAGCGCCATTTGCCCGCCAAAGCCAACGATTTACGAAGCACCAGAAGAAGCCCAGACAACTACGACGCGTGGTGGATCACCCGCGACGGCTCCATCGCAAACTCTGACCCTTCAAGATTTTGTAAGTCTCAGAATTTCTTGCAGATAATTGCTGACATGCCACGTCGGCAGTACCATTCGAAGCAGTGTCTCCAATTCTCACCCTTCGTGGTGGCTGGGAAGCCAACATCGACACCTTCTGGGAGTCCTTCGGCAAGGTCTTCCACCTGCCCAAGCGCGATGCGAGCTGTGGTAGCCACATCCATATTTCCCGGGGCCGAAATAAGAGATTCACACTTTCGCAACTGAAGACGGTCGCTTTCGGCATCGTCATGTATGAGGACCTGGTCAAGGCACTCCTCACGGCCGAGAGGCAAAACAATCGATTCTGCAGGCCCAACACTGAAGGGTCGGCCCAGCTCCGGCGATGTCGAACGGCCGCCGCAGCCGCTGACCTGATCAAGTCGGTGACCACGCCATCGGGACTTCGAGATGTTATGCAGGACAGTAGGTATGTGCTGTGGAACTTTGACAACGTCCTCGAGGGCCGGTCCGGTACCATCGAGTTTCGAGGAGGCAGGTTCTTGAGGGGTGTCGTCAGGACCAAGCGGTGGATCGCCTTCGCTGTTGCCTTCATCCACGCTATCCTCACCATGGATGACCTGAAGTCGCCGAACTATACCAGTTTAGAGAGCTGGACCCCCCAGGGGCTGTACAAAACCATTCGCTCGGCTGCGGGTCAGCTGGGGATTAGAAAATATCTTCCAGAGGACCACATGGTCATGAGTGAGAGGGCTCATTGGTATGTAGCCAAAAAGACTGAAACGACGGGATTTCTGACAGGGTTTCAGGGTTTAGGGTCTTGACACAGACAGACGGTTTCCCACAGTTGACGACATCATCATAGTTTTGTGGAGTTCTCCTGGTTCAAATGTTTCTACTTCTGGTGGAGATAACCCAGTGCATGGAGAACCGGGGAGCGCAATGCGAACGAATGGACCGATGTCATTCATGTTGTTGATGGGATTACTATGTAAAACTAAAGTTTTGCAAATCATAGTTTATTTTCTGAGAGAAAGAAGAACATGAGTCAAGTCTTTCTACTCTAAATCTGATGAACATGCTCGCGATCAAATGTCACTGCGGGTCTACCGCTTGCACTTGCCACTCACTTCGTCTTATCTTCGCTCAAAGTCTTGCGCGCGGGTTCGACCCACTTGAATGGAGCCTGAGAGGGCCGTTCTTTTGCACTCTCTGACGAGGAAAGAGCTTCGTGGCCGGCGGCCTTTCTCCGATCTCCATGCAACCAACCTAAGGTAATGTGGCGTCAAAAAAGTCTCGAATCCTCAACTGCCCCCATTCATTCCTGTAACGCCCAGCGAAGGCACCCACATACGGCTCGGGCACATTCCCCGATGCACGCTTCCCCACGATTTATCTGTCGGGCAATTCCATCGCCTGAAGGTCGCGATGCGATTTGATTGGCTTGGCAAACCGACGGTCAAAACAGGGCGAACACCAAGCTGAAGAGTCGGGGCTCGTATTGCAGGCAAAGTGCATCTTTGTGCTCTGGTTGGTCCCCAACGCCTAGCACGTCCGCTTCATTCTGTCCACCAGCGCGGTTGGGAGTAGATGCAAAGCTTATTCCGTACAAGGGTCGAGTAAGTGTCCGATTTTGTTACAAAGTGTGTCTACAGCCCCAATGGTCCCTGACTTGCGTTTCAATCCGGTCGACGCTCAATGCCACCTTGTTAATTGTCACTCTGTCAATCTAGTCTTGGTTTTGATTATCAATGGCAGGGTCACCGACGCCTTATTTTGGGGTTGAAATGGAGTTCATCGCCCGGGTCAGAAGAGTCCATCGCCTTGGCGACTATGAAGATTCGCTTTACGAGACGAAACATGGTCTCCGTCTTTCGACGCGCGCAGCCTACTACGAATGTCTTGCAGCTCAGCTGAGAGCCAACGGCCAAAAGGCCGCGGCAGATAGGCTAGACAAGTCATACCGCAAACACCCCGAGCACTACGACAAATGGTGGATCACCAAGGATGGTTCATTAGGAAACCCCCGGTACCCCTTTCGTATGTCTCAGCTACGATAGCTCCGTAGATACAAGCGCTAACGGTGCCAATAGTCCCTCTGGAGGCTGTCTCGCCCATTCTCAACACGGTGAAGTGGGAAGCCCATATTGACGCATTCTGGAACGCGTGGCGGCGCGTCTTTTGCACCCCAAAAGAATCTCCCCTGTGTGGAAGCCATGTGCACGTCTCGCCAGGACGCTCAAAGAGGTTTACACTTTCTCAGTTAAAGAGTTTGGCAATGGGCATCGTTTTCTACGAGGAACTCATCGTGGGTCTGCTGCCTGAGGAACGGCGGTCCAATCACTATTGCAAACCCAACACATTGCATTCGAGGGAGCTGAAGTTTCTCCCGATGGTTTGGGAACACTGGCAGGTTTTCTGGTTCTTTAGGCATCGCATCGGATCTCTGCGCACTGAGAAGGAGCTTCGGGACTTTATGCAACTCGGCCACGAGGGAAACAAGGACCGGTACGTCTTGTGGAATTTTGACAACGTCCTCAAAGGCAAATCCGGGACAGTCGAGTTCCGAGGTGGGCCCGGATTTACAAGCGCAGTGATAGCAAAGCGGTGGATTGCCTTCGTGGTGGCCTTTGTACAGCTTTGCCTCGATAAGGTGGGTTCATTGTGATACCCCAGGAAATGGAACAATGCTGACGAGCAGGCAGGACTTACCCGCCTGGACACCAAACAATTTTCAAGAGGTCACTGATATGTCTACATTCTGGTGGAAAATTGTTGAAGCGGCCGGGAGAATCGGAGTTCAGCATCACCTTCCAAATCGATGGAAGGAAATGAGTGAAACGACCACTAGGTAAAAATATCTCGGAGCACTTTTAGAACTGGAGCTAACCAGACCCCAAGTGAATACGAATATGCGCCAAATAATTATGCACCATGTGTCGTAACAGTGCCGAGCACTGTTAGATACGCCCGCTACACTGACACCTGGTGGCCATAGGATTCCCGCCTGCGTGTGCCCGGGAAACAGAAATGACGGCTTTCAAGATGCTCTGAGTGACCTTGCATGGGTTCACTAGATTCGTCAGGTTCTTATTTGTCGACGCAATGGTGTTGGTTCCAATCACGCGGTTGCTCATGAGCGAATGGCTGGATTGAGAGCGTCAGACATCTCGAAGAGTGGCTAGCTGAAATGCATATGTCGTCAAGCTATCGACCAGTCAGGAATTGGAGCCCTCCTTGGTGGACCAGCAGTAGATAAACCAGAGCTTCGACTCAAATACCCCGCACGTCTTCACTCGACTCGAATGTTTTCTGTCTTCCAACAAGGAGACATTGGACTTCAAGAACACCATGGCGGCACCTCACGATTCGGGAGCGGAGGGCTTCCCTCTGTTTCGGCGATTTTCCACCGAAATCCGGTTGATGATCTGGGAGGAGGCTTGCAACGTTGAGCGCATCATACCCATTCTCCCAGGCCAGGGCCACCTTTTCCCGAGAGTGCACCCTACGCTCGCAGTCCCGCCCGTCCTGCACGCCTGCTCCGAGTCGCGCGGCGTCGCTTTGAAGCACTACAACCTGTCGTTCCACCCGCATATCTACATCAACCAGGAGCTTGACCAGCTCATGTTCCACTTGCTCTACCCGCACCAGCAAATCCACTTCCAACTTTACAAGCTCCCAGAGGCCGGTTTCTGCTGGGAAGCCGCTCCACGCCGACTGGCCGTCCTCTTCGACGACACCGGCTTCCACCAGTCCGACGAGGACTTCTCCAACAAAGCATGGCGCACCGATCCTAGCTGGCGCCGGCGTCTACGGCCCATTTCGCGGACGTTTGTAACGTCATTGCTCGACCCCCAACTCCAAGCCATTGTGAAAGAGCTCACCTTGCTCGTCCTGCCGCCCCTGACGGCACGGCCGAACTGCTCGGCGCACCGCTTTGATCTCGTCGAAGACGCACCCGAGTTTGTCGAAATGGGCGAGTACCTCACCTCTGAACTCGCCAGCCGGGAGTGCCCTTTCGGTTATTGGCCGGACGGCTGGGAGACTTTGAAATGGCCCGTGGTCCGCGTCCGCCATGCCACATGTTCGGCATGGCCCTCCTCGTCGGATGCTACAGAAGCCATGTCATGGTCGGCTGCACTGCGTCAGCGCCACTCGGCTGTTGAATACGCCGACATGGAGTTTGGCATCGATAAGAAACCGCAACGGGAGCCGGGTACATTTATGAGCTTCCCGAATGGCCCCTTTCATGTCTGCACCGAACGTCGCACGCGTATCCAGGCCATACGACACGACTTGAAGATGCTGAACGGCCGCTTCTGCGCTGATGTAGGCCTCGGCCCGCATGCGATATGGGAGGAGAGGAGGTATATGTGCGGCACGAGTATGATGATGTCCGGTATCCACTCGGAAGCGGACAGGCAGCTTCTCTGGGTGGATGGGCACGAGGACGAACTGCCAAAGCTCCCGGAACCACGGCCGTTGACGGGAGTCGCTGAATTTGACTTTGATTCTTTTCTCAAAGACGATATTCGGTTCGACCCGGAATGGTTTAACAGAAATTGGGAGGAGGAAAAGGCAAAGAAGCGACGGTGGGAGGAGGAGGATGTCGACGATGAACGGGATCCGTGGAACATGGAGTGCCTATGGCTCAATGGGCTGTGGTACTGGACTAGGTAGTCTCGGCGGGCTTTGGATTTCGGGCGTTGAAGTGTCGTTTTTCCTGACAACTGATTATTGCCGCTAGCTTCTCGTTCTCAGTCCTTCGCGTTGTTCTAGATTAATCGACCATGCCCCTTTCGTTTTTCCCCTACCGCCAGCGGCGTGTGTGTCCACCATTCCGCCTCGGGTTGAAGTAGGATCCGTATTTGAGCGGCGCAGTAGCCCTGGCAATGGAGCCTTGGACGGGGTGACTCACGGCGTGGGGCATTTAGCCGCACAATGTTGAGGACGGCGCCACGATCCTTCAGGCTCCACTGTTACACGAGAAAATGTTCGGAGATGAAGACGAAAAAAAAAGGTATAAATCGTCCATGGGTAGATATCTGCCTTGAGACTTGAGTCCATCGCCGTTTGACCTCCATACAAAACTGCGTCCGCTCTGTTGTGCTTCCCTGAAGATACCAGACTCTGAGAATCTCCATCCGTCCAACTCTATCAAGCCAGACGACGACAACATCTCCAACGACACCACCTTCAACGACACCATATTCACACACACATCAAACACATCAACAGCAAACAAAATCCAAAAATGGGTCTCCTCCGCAAACTCCTTGGCCGCAAACCCAAGTCCCCACCCCCCACCGGACCTTCCTCTTCCTCCTCATCTTCCATGCCCTCCAACTTCATCACCCCCGACCCCTTCGCCTCAGAAGCCCAATTCGAAGCCGTAAAAGCGCACATGCTCGAGTCCGCGCGTCGCGACCCCGCCCGCTTCAAGATGATCGAGCGCATGGCCGCCTTCCAGAGCGGCCTCGGCTGGCTCGAGAGCAACTTCCCGCCCGAGACGCACGAGATCCTCATCCCCGGCCCGTTCCCCGACGCGTTCCCCGGGCCGCTGAACGGGCCCGGCTTGGAACATGTCACGCCCGAGGATACAAGGATCTATGTCGTGAGGAAGAAGGACGTGGCTGGTCCGCAGGGGATCGTGATGATGCAGTTGGTTGTGTTTGCCGGGAGCGTAATGGGGCTGGAAGATGGGGATGGGAAGGGGAGGTATATCGGGACGCCGGCGATGGATACCGCTGTCGCGGCGTTTCTCGGGCTGCTGAGGAGGATGGTGGATGCTGGGGCGCTGAGGGAGTGTACGGCGGTTGTGGGGATGGGGATGGATATGACGATTTATCACTTCACGCCCGAGAGGGGGTTCTTTGATCCGCCTGAGGGGTTTGCGTTTGAGAAGCAGCGGGTGGATTTGGACCGGGAGGGGATCCTGCCGGAGGTTTGAGTGAGGATGATGGATTGGGTGGAGGGGGTGTGAGGGAAGGCCGACTTTGCTAGTACCTAATGTCTAATGAACGATATCGGGAGGGAAAGTTTGTCGCGGGTCATGTCGTTTCTTTCTGATCTTGGCCCGGCGGCCAGAGAACCCGAGTGTGAGAATCTCAACCTTTCATTGACTTGTCAAACCCAAACCCCCGGCTCAGTTGCCCTCGTCGATTTGAAATGCCCGGTCTTCCCCTTCCAGCTGGGCCTTGCGGTTTTCCTTTTCCAGCGAGGAGGAGATTCTGACGCGCCGCATTGCTGATTTTGCCAAAAAGGGGTGAGCCATAGCTGACTAACATGACGTTGACCACCGTTTGGGGCGAGGCCGTATGAAGTCGTGCAAACATGTCACCGAATGACTCAGAGGGAGTAAAGCTCGAGAGCCTGCCATCCCAGCGATGCCAACGACGGGAGGTTATCTACCGATGACTCGAACACATCCTCACAGCAGTCAATCGACAGATGCACTGCAGCGGTCTGGTGGTCTAGTGGTATGATTCTCGCTTAGGGTATACCCTACAGCATATATGCGAGAGGTCCCGGGTTCAATCCCCGGCCAGACCCATCGAAATCTCGGTATTCCTCCGTGATGTTTCTTTTTGCGCAGATCGAGTTCGGGTCGGGTCACTGCATACCGGAATGGGATGCCGTGGGCGTCCTGGGCATGCAATTGATTCGCGGTGGTTGAAGAGAGCTTGTCCCTTCCTTTAGACTTAAAATTGCAGTGCTGCGGATCTGATAAAAGGTGCCCCGATCTGATAACAGGGGTGCTACCGATCTGATAATGGGGACGGGACTTTTAGCACAGAGGGCCTGCAGCACGCATCGAATAGGGTGGCACTGAAATTGTGGGCGGAGACCTAGAGCGGTATCGTCGCGCAGAATTACAAGGCCTCTACGTCTTTTTCGTTCCAAAAAGATCAGAATCCTGTTCTGCTGCCGGCTGAAAGCTGTGGACACGGAGGATTATGTACTATAGCAGGTTGATACTGCAGTGACAGTGACCGACGGTTGATGGAGCAGTGTGGTCTTCCCCCGAAGTGCGGAGACCGGTATGTAGTGATGCGGCGTAGGGAGAAACTTACACCAATGAGCTAAAAATAGCTCCCCGAAAAGTCCGGGAATAAGTGATAAATACCCTAGGTAGTTAACTCCCGTGCCTTGTAGACAGGACAGGAGGTAGATCCTGGGTAAAATTTCTTTGTCCATTGGGTACTTGCGCTCAGGGCCAAACGAATGATCTGAGACAAGAAAAAACCTAAAGACAACATGGCAACCACAGCCAAAACGCCCGCAGAGATTGCAGCGGCAGCAAAGGCGAACGCCGGGACCTACTTGGCTGCCATACCGCCAGAAATCAACACAGGCAAAAGGCTCCTCGAGCGCTACAGCGGCATCTCCCCGGACAAGGTCGACGAGCACATCATCCAGATCGTAAGCCACATTGCACCGTCTCACTCTCCGTCCCGATACCAATACCTACTGATAACTAAAACAGCGCGATAAAGCCTGGACCATATTCCCCTACGGCTGCATCGGCACATTCAACTTCCTAAACCTCGACCACGAAGACCAAGACGCCCAGTTCCAACGCGTCGTCGCCCGCCTCGTCGCGCCGGGTTCGACCGAGACGTTTCTCGACGTGGGCTGCTGCATGGGCGGCACGATTCGCTACCTCGCCGACCGGGGCGTGGCGAGCCAGAGACTGTACGGGACGGATCTGCAGGGTGGGTTTCTGGAGCTTGGGTATGAGCTTTTTGGTGATGGTGATGGTGACTCGGCTAGGAGGAGTTGGACGACTTTTGTGGCGGGGGATATGACGATGATGGGGGAGAGTGGGGATGGGGTGTTTGCGCCGCTGGAGGGGACGATTGATGTTATCTACGCTTCGAATTTCTTTCACCTGTTTGAGCGGGAGGGGCAGGTGAGAGCTGCGAAGAGGATGGTTGGTTTCTTGAGGGCAGGGAATCCGGATGTTTTGATCTTTGGGAGGAATATGGGGAGGAAGATTCAGGGGTGGGAGAGGTATATTCTTGATGAGCGGGGATGGCGGGGCATGTGGGAGGAGGTGGGCGAGGCTACGGGGACGGCGTGGGAGACGACGTTGGATGTTGACGAAAGTGAGGAGGGGTGGATTAAGGTGAAGTTTGTGGTGAGGAGAGGACAGTAAGCTGTATCGGTCCGTGATGCAGTGCGCTCGGATCGAATATTGGATAACGTAACGTATCGCTCGAGAGAACCTCGGTCAGCTTGTGAAGAAGCTACCTACTTACACCCTGACCACGGAGTTGGGCAAGGGAACTTTTGTCTAAAACATAGGGCTGTCTTTACCGGATTGTTGAAGATCCGTGGTGTATAGGCTATTTTTATGTAACGCGTGGCGAATTAACTCCCGTGGCTTCAACGTGCAACCCGAGTTGAGGCCATACGTCCGTTGGACTTATGGAGGATATCACTTTGAAGTGGCACAAGAGCAAGTCTCACAACGTAAAATGCATGTCTGTACGCCCCGAACTGTCTTGGGTCGTGTATCTGCCGAGGAAGTGCCGGTTCTAGACGCGCTCCGAGACAGTTCAACTCCAGGCTGGATCAGAGTCGTTAATGATCTCAACGCAAATATGCTATCAGCTTGTCACAGGGGGATGTGTCGGAGCATCGCCTCCTGACAAGAGGAACAAATTCAATACCGTAATCAACTTGACGATCGATCTCCATCCCGCAATCGAAGATACAACCTCTTATCAATACAGATTCGTATACAGAAGAGAAGGTGTGAGCGACAGAGATTGAAGGGACTCAGGTATGCGGTGTAGGGTGTCAGGACATCAATAGACTCACCGCCAAGAGACAATATCTCAACCAGCTCGACAGACGTCCATGGCTGTCGAGAGACCACGTGAACCGGACGGGCCACCCATATACGGCAGTTCTCCCCAGGCTGTCAGGACCGTGACCCGGTCGGCAGCGCGCCAAGACGGCCGCCCAGACGCGCCGGGGCTCGCGTTGGCCGCGAGGGGGGGTGTGGTCCGCTTCCGAAACAGGAAGGCGAGAGAGATAACGCCGGCAAATCGAGAGTGGTCCTAACAAAGTTCCACATCTTGGCGCTGCGGGTCCTAGGGAGACGTGCTTATCCTTTTGTTATCGTCTGGAACCGTGTGACTGCCGGCCGGGGGGTTGTTCTTTCCAACGGCAGGCATGCAGTGAGTGGATGCAGGAACAATCGATTGCATCGAATCGAATCTCAGATTTCGCTGCATCGGGTTATGGGATAGGTTCATTTCCACTTACCTCTCCAAGACCAAATTTTGTTCTCTGGCCATTTAGAATTGCCAACACCGCTTGACCCAGACGAATAAGACGCAGACAGCGGCATATCACACGGCAGAAATAATACCACGGAGAATAACCGAGAAACCAAGAGACGCAGTTCCGGGTCGTGGGTTAGGCATGGGCTTTTGGGTGCCGAGGGATACCACCTTCCCGGCTTTGTCATGTCTGAATTCCCATTTCCCATTACTCGCCGGCCGGTAGGTAACGTAGGTAGACATCGATGGAGCCCCCTTCAAACCCCCTCTCCATCTCCGGCAGCCGCCCATGTCTCCCCACCTTTAATCCACCCCCGACTGAGAGCCAAGCCGAGGAGCCGATCGCGCCATCAGCATGCCGCGAGGGTGCCATTTCGATATCGCAATCCCGCGTGCCCGATTCTGGTGTTCGCGGTCGACCAATCTCTGTGCTTCCGGCAGATCTGAGCTGAATGACACCTCGTGTTGGTGTGAGAAGGTAAGCAAAGTTTGATCCTTTGGTTCCTCTGGCCCTATTGTTTCCGTGTAATTTTCCCTTTCATCTTTCTCTGCTCGTTCTACTGTGTAAACGCTTCATGCTCTCACATTGTCCCCTATCCCCGCCCTCATCGACCCCGCGGTTATCTGCCAACTTACCCACGCTTTCCACGTTACTTACCAAGGTTGTTACCACGCTACGTTCCAAGATTGTTACTCAAGACTGCCCTTGGGAGCCACCTCATTAAACTCATTCCGTTAGGTCCCCTTCTAGAAGCCTTGGCTGACAACGCTGCTAGGACTGAAAAAGTCAGGTATGACTAGAATCCACGCTATCACCCCCATATCCCCCGTTAGACGCTGCGGGAGCAGCCGCACCTGCATGCCAGATGCGGCCCAGAGTCCAAACCGAGAAGGTGAAGGCCGTCCGTCTCAGCTGTCAGGGGGGATGTCGACATCACCGCCAGCTATCAGCATATCGACTCGCCGTCAACGCCTCATGTTCCGTTCGGGAAGGTCGACACTGGGCGGGCGGCCATGGTCCGTTGTAAATTAAGATAAATATCTGGCCGTCTTGTCGATGCATCTCAGAACCAATCACCACACCATCACCGTCCATCAACCTTCTCTCCCAGCCTTGTCTTGCCTGCCTCCCGGGTTTTTCTATACCACCGCCAATATGATGTACTCTGCCGCCGTCCTGGCCCTGCTGCCGCTGGCCCTTGCCGCGCCCTCGGGCCCCATCGACCGCCGGGCGCCGATCCTGCACCCTCGCGGGGCCGAGATCATCCCGGGCAAGTACATTGTCAAGCTCAAGGACGGGGCCACCGAGGCCACGCTCGACAAGGCCATCGGCAAGCTGCGCAAGGGCAAGCCGCAGCACGTGTACAAGAACACGGGCTTCAAGGGCTTCGCGGCCACGGTCGAGGACGCTGACCTCGAGGCGCTGCAGGCCCTGCCCGATGTCGAGTACATCGAGAAGGAGTCGGTCTACACCATCAACGCCTACGTGTCGCAGACGGGCGCCCCCTGGGGCATTGCGCGTCTGTCCAACAAGGCCGCCGGCAGCACCACGTACACGCGTGACAGCTCCGACGGCGCCGGCACCTGCTCGTACGTCATCGACACGGGCATCTACACGGCCCACTCCGACTTTGGCGGCCGCGCCACCTGGCTGGCCAACTACGTCGACAGCTCCAACAGCGACGGCAACGGCCACGGCACCCACGTCGCCGGCACCATCGGCGGTACCACCTACGGTGTTGCCAAGAAGACCAAGCTGTACGCCGTCAAGGTTTTGTCTGCCAGCGGATCCGGCAGCACGTATGTATCTTCCCCCCTATTTTCGGGCCCGCTGACTGATAACAAAACAGCTCGGGTGTCATCGCCGGCATCAACTTCGTCGCCTCCGACTACAAGACGCGCAACTGCGTCAACGGCACCGTGGCCAACATGTCGCTCGGCGGCAGCTCGTCGTCGTCGATGAACAGCGCCGCCAAGGCCCTCGTCGACGCCGGCGTTTTCTTGTCGGTGGCCGCCGGCAACGACAACGCCAACGCGCAGAACTCCTCGCCCGCCTCGGAGCCGAGCGTGTGCACCGTCGGCGCCACGACCAACACCGACGCCAAGTCGAGCTTTTCCAACTATGGCGCCATCGTCGACGTGTTCGCCCCGGGCACCAGCATCAAGTCCACCTGGATCGGCTCGACCTCTGCTACTGTATGCCTCCCTCCTCCTGCCCGTCGATCTCATTTTTAGAGGATATATACTGACGAGAATAATAGAACACCATCTCTGGCACGTCCATGGCCGCCCCCCACATCGCCGGCCTCGGCGCCTACCTCCTCGCCCTCGAGGGTCCCCGCACCCCGGCCGCCCTGTGCTCGCGCATCGCCGCCCTCGCCCAGTCGGGCAAGATTACTGGTCTGCCCAGCGGTACTGTCAACAAGCTGGCTTTCAACGGCAACCCGTCGGCTTAAGCTCGGGGGAGATGGTTTTTGATGACACGGTGATGGTGGTTCATGATGATGGTTTAACACATATCTTGTGATGGAGATGATGATCACATGGGTATATATATATGTATATGCCGAGGAGCATATCTCTTCTTGATTTGCTCGTTTTCTTTTTTTATATGTCGGCCGACTTTTTCTGAGCTATATATATTTTTTTTTCTTCTTTGTTTAAATTGGTTTTTTGCCATGCTCATGAGTCATCACAATGTCTATGATTTATCTTGCGTGACTGAATTTGCTAGGGAGTACCGTGTGAAGTTTTGACGAGAGCAGGCCAGGCCAGAGTGGGTGAGGCTCCTGGGCGTGGTCCCAATGATGGGCAGATGTAAACACGGAAAAGGGGGTAATAACTTGGAAATGTCTAGCCACCTACCAGCGGCAACCTCGACGCGGGAGCCGACCGACTTATCGATTACATGTGCACGCAAAACTACCACATACGACAATAGGCTTAGGAAGACTGATGAACCCATTGTCACAAGTCCTACGCTCATGAGGTGCAAGCTGGGCAGTCTTGGGGTTTCTGGAGAAGCTCGGTGGCATCAAGAGACTTATTCCACTCCACGCAGAAATAAGGGAAACTAGTTATCTTATTGTTAGAAGTGACTGACGCGTACAAAATGAGTAATGAATGCTATGACTCTCAGCCCCCCTTATAGTCTTCAGCCCGGGGAGCCTCAATCTCATCCGCCGCAACGCGCCACTTCGTACTTTGGCATAATGAAGGTAGGTCAGGGTAGGAAGCCACGACAAAAAAAAAAAAAAAAAAAAAAACTGAGTGAAAGCGTCGGTAGCAATATCAGTCAGGTGTGTAAGCCACCTATCGTCTGCCACGTATTGGTCAACGTTCTTGCAGCAAAAGGAACCAGATTGCTCACCGTCACAGACAAGGCTAGGCCCAACAAATCTTGACAATAGCCGCATCGGAGGAATTATAATCCACGGAGTGGTTCCCAGACACCAGGCAATAGAGGCTGTACTCGTCCGGGGATCTGTCTGTAAAGGTGTATGTGATGTCGCTGGCACGCGTGGTAATTTGCAACTCCCAGGTGTAGAGCAGGGAACTGATTTTCTTTAGCGAATACCACGTGATGCCTGTCTGGTCTTGGATGTCCTGCGAAGGGTTGCCCGACGTGCCCGGCTCCCAGTCCACATCCACGCACCCCGAACTGTCGCGGGGCTTGCCGACACCATGAGCGGTCTGGTAGGGCACGCCCTTCTTGCTGGTGGCCTTCTCCCAGTTGATCGACTTGTCGTCAGTTGAAGGTTGCTTGGCTTGAGTGGCCATATTTTGGGCAGGAAACTAGTATTTTGGATAAGAAGTGTGGTAGCAATAGGGAATGGTCACACAGAGGGCTGGTATGAATGGAGCGATGAGGAGCAAGGAAGGCAGACAGAGGTAGGTGGTCCTCGCGACTAAATATACGAGTGAGGATGGGTCTAGAACGATAGGAACGAGTCCTAAATGCCGGTGTCTGCAATCCGTTGCGGACTGAGGCCGGTTGACCACTTGCTGGCTCAAGCGAAGGTGTATGCACACTCGACCAACTACCTACATGAGCAGTCTCCGGTGACACTCCCCGCTTTGGGGTAAACCGGTGACCAACTGCATCGTTGACAGCCTGCTTTTAGCCAGCCACATTCTTCAGCTGGCTTCGGACCAGGAGAGGACTTTTGAGGTTATTCGTGCAGTAACAGCTGCACGGTCCGGACCTGATTCCCCCGGGCCGAGAGTTTGTGCAACTCCTGAGGAGAATGCGGGACTCAGCCAGCCACAGGCGAGCAAGACTACCTCCTAATGCGGACTCAGCTAGCCACACGTAAGCGACACTAATACGAGTTGGCAAAGAAGAGGAAGAAAGGAAGACTCAACGACAGAGCTAGAGGTATCTTCCCTTCCCGCCATATGCGATGGTTTTTTTTTTTTTTTTTTAACCGCGATAGCCGTCGGTCCCCGTTAAGGTAGGCCGTCGACCTCGGAGTTTCGTGCTTGTAGAAATGAGCAAAGTGCGGGTTTACACGGACAGGAAGGATGGACCAATAGGAAAAAGCTCTGTGGGGTTCATCGAAACTGGACAGGGCATGCAGGAACAAGCCCTGTGTGCTCTGTGGGATCTCACACAGAGCACTTGTTGTTTGGGCATGGCGCCAGGACCAAACAATAATACTGTGCCAGTGAGCCGGGCTCAATGGACCATTGGACAGTCAAGACGGAAAGTTAGGAAACGGTAGTAGGTCCGGCACAGGTCTGCAACAGGAATGTCCTGCTGTAGTTCGTTCCACGAGTCATCTGTCGTGTCCTTGAGGCCACTGTAGGGCCATGCAGTTGCGCTTTCGTCGTGGCCGCGTTCGTCGGTGATGCCTGATAGCAGCTGATAGCAGGTGTCGCAGAGGTTGGAATTCCAGCACTCCGCTAGACTCGCCCGGGAACTGCCATTGTGAGGAAAGCGGGATTCTCGCGTATCGTCCAGGCATCTCGGCCGGGCTAGTTGGTGGTTTGGCATGTCCATCGTTTGATGGATTTGTTGCTCAAGTGGGGTCTGATGGAGCGACGAAGATGGAAGCATTTCGGACACTAGCTGCCACTGAGCCTGCTCGACGACGTTAAGGAAAGAAATGATCATATGTTTCCCGGAGTTCGGACAAACACGACCCTCAGGAAATGGGCCAACATGTTGGAGCCCCGGGCCGTGTTTGTTGTTGCGCTGCTTTGTTTGCATGCTGACTCGTCCGATATGTACTTGACCGAGGGTGAGGATATCGGAATGCCGATGGCATGTGGAAGTACCCACACTTGGGTATTCGGAGGGGGGCGTTAGGGTTTCTTAACAAATGCAACAGTTCTCAGTCCGGGGGCGAGACATTCAGGTTGTGGTGAATGCTTCACGTCACTCCTTTTTTCTCGGAAGTTGCTCACAATGTCGGCTTCTTGCCCCTAGCGTACAATGGGACAGATTGTTCAGTCATCCCCGTGACTGTTTCCTGCGGCCGAAACCCCCCAAACACACACCAGACGGAAAGTTCTAAATGCTTTCCTAAATATTGTAGCCTATCTAATTCGGATACTGCCGGCTCATGATGCGATTGTCGCGTCAGAGGCGTAGATTGCCGTCTTATCAGCGCAAACAGTGGAATGCATGTGCATAAATAGTCAGAACTAGGTAGGTGCCTAGTCCACACCTGGGCCTAGTCCCCATTTTTCACTTGACTAATTTCAAGCCTATATACCGCGCCCAGATAAATTGGCTTCCAACATGTCTCTGCTTTATGGCCGAGCTGCTCACAGCGGAAAATGAAACAATGTGCACATTGCCCTTGTTCCCAGTTGCGCGCACGCTTCACGCCCTACAATCTCAATCGATATCCCAAGCACTGCACCTTCTTCCAAAGAGAAACCCATGTAGTTGACATTAAAGGGGAAAAAGAATTCGCCGCTTTTGTTCAACAACCCGCGACAATAGCCCCTGAATTCAATCCCATCAACATACCACAGTGTATATAGCGTGATATATACTGTAAAAGCACTGTACAAGAAAGCGATGAAAAAAGGGGAAAAGTGGAGTGGGCGACCGCCCGACCTGGTTCTGTTTGCTCGGTCTGCCAAGCCAGCCGGACATGGCCCGTGCCCAACAGGGCGAGGACGACCCTAACCCAGCAAGCACGCGTCGTGATTGGCTACAACGAAAGTCGGCCGGCTTACACAACCACATGTTTGCACGAGATAGCTTCGAAGCTAAGGAGTACCGGACGAGATGCTAGGGAAGCACGGGGAAGGCAATAGTGGGGCTCTCTGGTTTTGAGTTCGAACGGCTCGTGCTTCGGAGGGCATAAGTATTCTTTCTCTGGTTCTGGTTCTTCTCCTTCTCCGACCTGATGTCGCTTTTCACACAAAGTTCCTCTGCACCGACTCAAGATCTTTCTCGTGTACTTCCATCACTATCACTCTTCCTCATTGTTCACATCGGCACATCATATTCACGTCCCCCTTCCTCCAATCCATATCGATCTCTATCGGTACCTTTTTTTCGTCGCCTACCCCGCGAAGGAGCTGTGCTGCCATTCCCATACTAGCTACACAGTCAGACCTTGTATTCCAGCGGCGATATCACCTGCATTACTCCCAGAGCCGAGTCAGGACTCAATATTATCTCTATATAATTTGCTACGCTTCGTCTCACGACGATATGAGTGCTTCTGAGCACAGCTTTCGCGATGTCATTCTTAATGTACGCTCACAACCGTCTCCCGCTCCATCAAAGTGCATTAATCTTCAAACTCCATGCGTCCTAAAGCACTTATTTTGGTAGCGCTTCTAACAGACGCCTCAGAAGATGTTCATCGCCGGCGTATCGGGAGAACCATCCGTGCAGACTACCACGCTGATGGAATGTCTTGTGCGCGGAATGATCCACCAGGTGCTGGAGACGGCAGATACTCTCGCCCAGGGTCGGAAGGAAAAAAAATTCAACACAAAAGATATTATCCTCCAGTTCGGACGCAACGAAGACCGCCTTACCCGGATACGCGAATTCATAAGGTTGCGCAACCTTCGCAAAACAGCAGAAAGGAGCGACAAAGAGGCCGGGGGCGAGGTAGATGCGGCCGAGCTCGCCGCCAACGATAACGATGATGACAGCGATGGAGCGAGCGGGTTGTCCACAGACGGAACCAAAAAGCGCAAGGCCGATGCACTTGATGCTGCGGTGGACGTTCCCACCGAGCATCTGCCCTGGTCTACCGTCAACATGTTCCCCTATGCCGCGCAGCTGTTCCCAGATATCGACCTAGACGACGATCCCGGCGCGGTGAAAAACTTGCTGCTTACCAGGAAATCAAACCGCAACAGCACGCAAAGAAGTGCCTATAGCTCGACTCTTTCCCCGCCTGAAACAGAAGACACGCCGGTGATGGCCAAACCTACCACAAGCACGGCCCGCATCGCCCGATTGAAAAAGGAGGACGAGCGGACAAAAAAAATGACGCAAGAGGAATATTCGCGGTGGACCGAGGCTCGCAACTCGTCCTTCACCAAGCACAAGAAGGAGTTCCGCCAGTGGTGCCGGCTTGGCAAGCTGGCCGATAGCACTAGCAAGTCTTCAGAGGAAGTACTTGCGGTTCTCAATATGCTAGCTTGCGAATGGGTCATCAAAATCACCGAGAAGGCTCTGGCTATCAAACAAAACGAGATGAGGACTTCAAAGTCCGTCAGAGACACCGGTGCCACGAATGGATCAGCGACTCGCCCGTCCATGTTCTCCGATTCCACCGCTGCTACCGTTCCGATGGTCGAGCCCAGCCACGTCAGGGCCGCGTATCAGGCGCTGCAGGCCGCCCCAAGACGATATAACCTCGGCCCAAGAACGGCACGGCCGGAGAAGAAGATAAGATTGGTATGTGGTTTCCGGTTACATCCGAACTTTGGCTGACATTGCGATAGTTTTGAGAGGACCTTTGGGCTGTGTGCGCGGTACCGAAGTGCAAGACGGCCTCGGACTTCTATACCTGAAGTGATGGTCATACCAAGCTAGATCAACACAAACTCCTCGCCCCCGCCCACGCAATACCCATTAGGCGTCGGTCCACCGGACTCCAACAGGTCGACAATACCCAACATAATATAGCCGTCCCTGGTCTGCCGAAGCCTGAAGAGCTGTTCACTCCCCCGGAGCGCACAAAGAAAGTCGTTGGAACAATCATCCTCGGGGAATCTCGGATTAAGCGACCTCTTCAGCACGGCTATCCGACCATCCGTCGTCATGGCAAACGATGTGTAGTTGACAGTTTTTCCGAAGAAATACAGAGCAGTGGCCCGGCCCCTCGTTGCCGGGTCAGGATCTTCCCAGCCGCAGGAAAGCAGGTAAGCGTGGCGTGAGATATCGGGGACGTATTGCAGGCGCATCGAGTCCCAGAAGGTGTTCATGTCCATGCCTTCGCCTCCATGAACCTGCACTTTGAACCATTGGCCCAGGCGCTCGAAGTTTTCCGTGAACCCCAAGCGGCGGTCCACCCGGAAGTAGGACTTGACAGCCCAGCGTTTCTCGCCAACCGCAGTAACCCGCAAGTTGTCATCAGAGATGCGAAGGCCGGGTGTACGGCCGAGATTGCTTCCCATCTTTGCACGGCCGATCAAACAGCTAAGGTCCGGAACCCATGTGGGGACGTCGGCATCGGGCAGATAGGTGAGAGACTGAATGATTTCGACACTCCCGGTCTCTCGAATCAGCCATGCAGCATAGTCGTGGAACACTTTTCCTAGCGGGATTGAATAGTCCGGGCGAAGGTTATGGGGGAGAACACTAGTATTGACGAGCCCCAGTAGGCCATAGACGTGGTCGTGGGGATTAGAGCAATTTCGTAGGGCAGCGCGGAAGAGCAGTTGCAACAGTTCTTGGGCAGCAGAAGGGTTGTGGCGATTGCTAGGCCATATAGATGTCGAGCAGAACAATAGAATTTCGATATTTCGACCCTGAATATCATTTTTGTGAGGCATTTTCAATACCAGGTCGAAAGTCTTGAGAAAGGTGTTAAGACGGGTTTTAAAGCCTCCGTGTATCATCCAGACGGCCGGATTCAGGAGGCCCTCTTGTAGGGTCCACACCCTGGTGAACCACTCCCGCGTGTCATCCAGGAAAGCCAGATACGCTTCACAGAGCTCAGCTGACCATTCAAGAGAACCCATTCTCCACCTTCGCCTTCCTTCCTCTTCTGAGATGGTGAGTTCGCTTATCAAAAGGTTCGAGGGGGCAGGGAGGATGGCACCTCTGGCCGTGCCAATCCATACAAGCACAGTGACGGCTGTGGCGTAGATATTAGACATTATGGGGATTTGGCGGGACTTTTCGTCGTCGTCGTCTTGATTGATGCAGATAGCATCGGCCCACAGCCATTCCGACCACTTGAGCCTTGCTTCGTCGATTCCTCGTTTCCGGATGTAGTACCCTTTGAGATCAGAGTCTGAGCAGTCGTCGGGGCCGCGAGACCCGGCATTTTCGAAAGAAACAGTCGAGGGCATGTGGGATAGGGCATGATGCAGCGCAGGCCTGATGTGAAAGAGACAGCCGTTGACCAGAATAGGGACGGAGCCGGTGCCCCAGACGTATGACAGTGCATGGTAGCCTGGTCGTCGGCTGATTTCCACGTGTGTCAATTCACATCGCAGAAGATCAGTAGGGTCGTATGGATCGGCGGGAACGTGGGAGACTCTGAGAACGCGGATCTGGTTGTTCTTCAGCGGGTGGTAAGTGAAGGGCGCTGCGGAGTTTGGTTCGTCGCCGACCACAGCTTCGAGTTGGGGTTGAGCGGGCGATTGCGCATCGGACATGAAGCCTGCCATGGACTCGGTGACGATGCTTGTATTGGTGGGGGCTCAGGATCAGAGATGGCGAAGTTAAACCTTGCGATGAGCAGAAGTAAGGGATTGTTGGACGTGTCAAAATTTGTTCTCGCGCGGTGAATCGCGGGCATCTGCCTTCCCTACCTGAGTGGCTAGTCACCTGTGACCTGCAGTGGCCGGCGAAAACGTGACCGACATCGCCTCCATACCAGGAAAGCACGACCGAGACGGACAGATCGTGCATCAAACTCGAAACAACTTTAATTTTGCACCGACTCTTTTGAACATACCTAGGTGATTAATCGCTTATCCCAGATACCACTCCCGCTGCGAATACAACCAGGCAAGCGCAATCCCGCCAACGACAAACGTAGGTAGAAATCGCATGTCGAAGCTGCACCGTCTTCCACACAAACACCTCGGATCCATACAACAAAAGGACGCCGACATAGCTCCACATGGCCAGCCTGTACGCCACCTCGTCGTGGATGTGATACGCTGCATACCCCCGCATCAGCGTCGTGTACAAGTTTTTGACACCGTAAATGTGCGCCTGCAGCAGTGTCGGCTCCGGGCTCGCGGGGCCGCGGAAGCCTGCCATTGACGACGCCGGCGGCGATATGTAGCAGACCAGGCTGTGCGCCGTGGCCATCACGGCGGTCTGTCACGCCGTTAGTGTTGCGGATAGGACCGTTTGTACGTTAGGATTATACTTACGAACAGCAAATAGTACGGGAGGTACCCGTCTTCCACGGAAGGGAGTAGCATTGTTGCAACGGGTTGTAATGACGGCTGGGTGAATTTGTGGGAGGGTAGCGTTTGTTGAGTGAGAGGAGGTTGGAAGAAAATTTTGGCATGATAGCTGGGACTTGGTGTCAACTTCAGCTTTGAACCCTTATCTAAGTTACCAGTGCTAAACGACAGCGAGGTTAGTGCTTACTCGGTAGGCGAAAGTCACGGCTCGCCGTTGGATCAGCGTTGTATTTGGTTAACAATCTTTTAATTTCGGTATGTTGAAGAAGGATTCCCGATCGGCAGATGGATGCGCTCGACTAGCGCAACCTAGTATTACCAAGACTTGTGTTAGCAATGCTACCATCTTCCCGCTTTCAGAATTGTTTAAAGTTTATCCCGACGGTCTAGCGGTCTAGCACTACAGCATCAGAACCTAGTTAACTGCGAGGAATTTCAAGATCCTCAGCTCCATGATCTGATCCGAATATTTACATTGCGGACTGGCCAAGCACGCTCGGTGCCTGAATCCGCAACTACCTAGGCTCTCTCCTTGTTGAGTGGTTAGCCGGAACTTTGACTTCGGCGCCGACGTCCATGGGGTAACACGACTTCTCCCCCTTGAGACTGAGCCACATCACGCCGTCCTGGTCCCGATATAAGGCTGCATAGGCGCCATGCGCCGGGGCTAACTGCCTGATGACAGAACACAAAGTCTGCCCATGTGGCTGGCTGTGTCGGGTAGCTGCAGAATCAGATAGAAAGTTGTGGCCCCTCGAACGCAAGCTCCCGAGACATCGCCATGGCTGTCATTGTCAATAGTCTCAGCCCTGTTTTGCAACAGCCATTCGGTGTGGTTTGTGGTAGTTACTGTTGAGAACCATATTGCAGGTCGTCGCGGCGATGACGCCTGATGTGGACACCGGGCAGATGAATAATGCCGCCTGCCACTCCGCTTCAAAGACGTCAAGGGATTGATCGACTTTGGTGTTTCCATCTTTCAAGCTGTGTATGTGGCTGTGTGTATAGTCTGTGTACCTACAGTCAGTGGCTGATAAAATGGCTGGGCTGACCGATCGACAACAGAAAACGAGTTTGCCACAACAGTCAGCCATGACTCGGAGGGCCACTAGATGGAGACTTTTTGCGACGCCGTACGGAATATTGTAGCCTAGCAAAACCTCCGACATCTAGTTCAATTCGGTGACTTGCTAACGCCGGTAGACATCGGCATTAGATTTACCAGTGTAGGAAAGAAACGACGCTACGCATATCTGGCTGTAGATCTTCCCCCTCGTTGACGCGTTGAGTAACGAAGAGTCCGAATCGGTGAATGCAGAGAGTGCGAACCGACATGTCAGAGGTTGCCTTATCTTCGGGAGCGCTCCCCATTGGAAACACGTACTAGTGTACGGTCTCCGCCTGCAGCGTGATAAGGGCGGTGTGAGTGAAATGGGATAACGTTTGCTCCGTCCTGACAGAAGAAAAACGGGCCTGGTACCTTTGCGGAAGCCCCGCCCTGCAACCCGGTCCGGAGCGGGACTGCTTCGGCGGCAGCCTAGAAGCAGAGGCAGGGGACGTTCCGGAATGAGGAAAGAGACCGATAACATTAGGTAGAGTTGACCACTCATCAGCGGCTTCACTATCACCCAAGTCTGATTAAATTTTACTATTTTATCCCGCACCTTCTTCCACAACGTCTCAACTCGTGGATTTGGAAATTCAGAACTGCATTCTATCACTGGCCCGTGGGCGAGAAATGTGGGGGGCCTGCAGAATGCACGATGGCGTTGACTACGGGGCACTCGATGTGTCGCACAGCATAAATGGCCGTTCCCCTCCCGGTCTCTGCCCCTCCTCTACCTCTCCGACCTGTCTCGGATTGTTTAGTACTTGTGGCCACTCGATGGTGGCGGCGAAGCAACTCTTCGGAGAACCACTGCAGTGGCTGTTCTCTGTTCTGTGGTCGGGCCGGGCCGTGGGCATCAAGGTTGGAACTTGATCATTACTTGTGACCCTTTGTAGCTTGAACTCGTACTCAGCCATGAAGTCGCATTCCTGAGGTTTTGGCCCCCCGGTGAAAGCATGATGACGAGAAACCTTTGTGACGTCCACCGACCTGGGCTCATCCTCGCGCTCGCGAAGGGAGGTTTATGCCGAGACACCAAAAGTAGACTTGGAGTTGGGGGATATTGAGTATTAAAAGAAGAAAGATCGCACTCGTTTATCCAACTTACTGTCAGCATCTCGATCGTGGAGGGTGGTTCGTCT
Source organism: Echria macrotheca (assembly GCA_030411725.1). NCBI lineage: Eukaryota > Fungi > Ascomycota > Sordariomycetes > Sordariales > Schizotheciaceae > Echria > Echria macrotheca. The sequence goes on along the minus strand of MU839831.1, from coordinate 165,539 downwards.
GGATTACCCCATCGACACTCGCTGTGGCTGTGAACGATGTTTCGCATGCTAATGTTAGCCGAACCTGTTTCAAGCAGATCGATCTGGATCAAGGCCCGATTGGATGACAGTTGGGGTGGGTGTGGTGGGCAGTGGGTGTGGCGTTGGAGGGGGCGGTTTATGCCGCGGCCCGGGCACGCTCCGGGACGCGAGTCCGCTGAACCGTGTGCTGTCAGATCTTGTTGGTCGCGTTTGTCTCGTGTGTTCTGACTGCGTAGCTCGACAGGTATATCGACAATAGGCAGCGGAGGGCGTCCACGGCTGAGGGTTACTGGAGTCGAGAACCAACCGATGCTAGGTGCCTAGTAGTTGTAGTAGTTGGATGACATCGCCAGTCATGTTGAGCACCTTTTTCAGGTGCAGCCGGCTACATTCGGCTTCGCGGCATCTCGAAGGGAAGCTGAATTTGGCAGAGATGCAGCCCTACCATATGGTTATAGATCGGCAGGAGAACGATCCGGATCGGAGGGTGGGCTGGGGGCGGCCCCTTACCAGACCACCCGAGTTTCTTATGTAGTATTCCGTGCAACGAGATACCGCGCCGCTCTGGGACCTTGGTTAGACCTCAAGCTGAGTTTGTCGTGAGAGCTGCATCAGCTTGTCGTCGGCCGTGAATGTCTTCTCGTTGGACTGTTGGTTATCCCACCGACTGAACTCCAAATTTGAAAGAATGTGTGGGCAATGGGACGGGATGCAGACCGCGAGAATGCCAGTTGAGGTTACAAGCAGTCCCCAAAGTACCAGGTGAATTGGATCTGTCCTCGAATTCAGGGGCCTGGCGACACGACTGTCACCTCGCCGTGGCTTCCCTCGCACATTGTGCTCGACGACTCAAACATCCAGCTTCAGCCACAGACCTGGATACTAGGACCACACACAGGTGGGACCAGCGAGCGATCCAGCTGCTGGAGCATGCAGATGGGACGACGCACAACGTCCAATGCGGGTTGGAATGGCGTGCAGCACGACGTCGAAGCCAGCCCCGCGGGCGGTGAGACACTAATGCTGGGTGCTGCATCTGCGTCTTGACCAGCTGTCACCTGCTTCTCTTGGCATCACGGGGAGCGCTAGCTCTGTCTTTGCGGCCATCGATAGCGAGCGATTTGGTAGTAGATGCGAGGGATGCTGTAATCGTACATTTCGTAGTGCGCGAAATACCTGCCGTCCATTTTCTAACCAGGTCCGTCCGAGGTTGCAACCAAGGGGGGTTCCGTGAGTCAGCAGCAGGGTCAGTCGAAGGCAGGCCGAAGGAGGGGCACCAAGATTCGGGCGTCATGGTGCCCGAGAGGCACGTTCCAGCTGCTCTCGCGAAGCCATGAATGATTGGACAAAGATGTTGACTAGTGGGAGTGTGTCGCCGTTCGACTGGATGCCACTGGTAGATCCATTTTTGGGCCGCCTGAAACTGCATTGGCGCAGGGCGAGGCAGGAAGTTCCAGAACGCCAAGACTGCCGCAGGCCCCAGACGGCTTCGAATTCACGCGGGGAGCCGAAAAGCTGAGACTGCTGTGTGTCCTCCACGTCGGCTCAACTCAAGGGTTTGATGCAATCAGGCGTGCGGCAGGAAGGCAAAAATGCCATCCAGAAGGATTCACGGAAGCCCGCCTGAAGCGTGTCTGACGGATGCACGAGTGTGTCGGCAAAAAGATGTCGAAGAAGGTGCAGGATGGGGGACGGCATGGGATTTGCAAAAATGCAGGTGGCAGCCGGGCCTGTCAGGCTGGCCCGAGCTTCCACCCACTGGGAACGGCTCGAAATAGCAGGCGAGCTGCAGGTGGACGAGCAAATAACCTTCGAACGTTGGTGGACCCGCAACCGGTTACCCGCCGGCGGCACAGCAGCCAACCAGCGAGCAGACGACGCCAAGCTCTTGATCGCGCCTGCCAGCGGCTCCTGGCATTGCTGTGCCTCTGGTCCCTGATAAAGTCGAACCCCATCTTTTGGGCCGACACCTTCATCTATTTTCTATTTCCCCTGCCGTGCACCTCCACTACGCTCCCCGTGTCGCCGTTTCCAGGATTTGCTGTTGCACTGCAGTTCCAATCTGGGATTTGTCTTCATCCACTTCTCCCACATCTCCCACTTCACCCGTCCAATCCACGCCCTCGGCTGTTGTATCGACGCCCAAGGAGGGAAGTCGCTAATCACAGATCGAGACCGCTGTCTTCGCTGCCTTGCTGTGTTGCCTCCAGCCCAACTGGCACGCGATCGGGGCCAGATCGCTGGGTACCTGTACCTATTCTAGCGTGACACTTGGCTCGCGGCACAGCCACCCGTTTCGTAAGTCCCTCTCCAACCCCAATCCCAGCTGCCATCTCGCAATATACTTTGCGGTTCATCGGTGCAACCACGACGAGATATAAATCTTTCGAGATCCACCCTGCATTGCTTCTGGGATTAGACCACAGCTCCCATGACGCGCAGGCCATGATAGAGAGACGAGAGTGGAAGCCTTTTCCTTAATCTCGATTGTTCTCATCTTTCTCTTCTTCCCTTCCTCTGCATTGTTTTTTCCTGGCCGGGGTTTTATTTCCTTGTCTTTTCCGCCACACACAAAACAGACAAAATGACCGGCAAAACAAAAACACCGACGGTCATGCTGACCCATAACTTTGAGATGCAGGGTGCTGCGACCTTCCCCCCACCCCCGTCGCGGCCGTTTTTCGACAAAGAGGAGCGCATTTTCCCCTTTTCACCCAAAATCACAGCTCGCCTCAAGAAAAGGTCACAATCCAGTCCGCCGAAGCCACAACCCGTCATGCTCGGCACCAAGCCCCCTCAAAGCGGAGGCATCCGTGCCTTCCGCCGCCGGAGCGCCCAAATGGCCGCTCCCTCTCCAGGCACCCCGGAGCAACCGGCCTACGACGATGTCATTCTCTTCCCCAAGGTGTTTGAAGATGCGTGGACCTCCATCGAGAACAACATGAACGATGTCGACCGCGCACGCATCTTTCTCCTGCGCATCGCCACCATGAATGGCGACCCTCACATAATCAACGAGCTCCGGACCATCGTCTCGGATCAGGACCACCACCGTACCGTCCACTCGTTGGCCTTCTCCATCCGGCAAAACATCTTCGGTGACCGCCATGCCGACTTCATCCCGACCCCCATGCTCCAGGCCGTCCGCTTCATGCTCATCAAGGCGAAGGTGCCCGAGTCAGCGTTTACGGACCGCCACCGCGAGACGCTCGACTTCTTCTTTGACCCGACACTTCACCGGAATCAGAGTCCCCTCCCTCCAGGAGAGCTAGTGCGGTACAAGTACCCGGCGGGCCGCCTCAAGGTCTGCATTATTGGGGGTGGGCCCACAGGACTGGCCTCGGCCATCTCACTCGCCGAGAAGGGCGCCGGTCGCATTGTCGTTCACGTTTGGGAACGCCGCTGGGTCCTACATCCAAACGGCGTCGTCGACTACCCCGCTACGGCAAGGCGCCGTGACCAAGTCGTTACTCTCCAGGACTCCGTAACGACACTCTTGAGCAAGAGTTCATTTGATGCGCTCTTCGCCGGCCGTCCCGAGCGCGTGTGGCCTGGGTCCGCCAACATTCAGATCCGCAAGGTCGAGGATCGCTTCCTCAAGCACTGCCAGACCGATCAATTCCGCGGCCTCATTCACCTCCACGCCGAAGGCGTCACGCGAGAGGAGCTCGCTGCCGGCAAATGCGGAGATTTCCACGTCCTGCTTGGCACTGATGGCGCTGCGTCTTGGGTCCGTGGAGGCTACTTCCGCGGCTACGAGAACGAACGCGGACGCAGCTATGCGCTGGGTCTGGCGTTCGACCGCGGCTCCAAGGGCGGACTCCCCTGGAGCCAGCCTCTCAACATGTTCCTGACGCTCGGCCAAACACGCTATCTTCTAAACGCCAGTGACCACGATGGCCGTGGTTATCTCAACATGCAGCTCACAGAGGAGGAATGGCACAAGATGCTGGGCAAGGATGGCAAGCCGGTCCACTTCGGCTCTCCTGGATGCCTACGACGCCCCGATGGCAGCATCCCTGAAGGCTTCACCGAGGATCGCGTATTCGCGCCTTCGGAAGACCGGAATTCGGACCTCTGGAAGTCCATCGAGGACGGCCTCAAACTCTTCGGTTTCAAGGAGAGCGAAGTGATCAACGTCGTCCGCATCCCTATTGTTGTCCAGGCCGTCCGCGAGGGCGTGCGAATGCTGCCACTCGAAGATTCGCGATTCGTTCACCGCCCCCACGCCCTCGTGGCTGTTGCCGGTGATGCTGCTATGGTAAGCTCCTAAATATCAACATTTCTGAGACACAAGCTGACAATCCTCCAGACCGTTCATTTCTGGTATGTGCCACGATTCGCCACTTTTTTATGTTTCATGCTATTCCTCCACACCAAATATAGAACATCGAGCTAACAAAGATAGGCCCGGTCGCGGATTGAACAGCGGCATCAAGGCTGGTATTGCCGTCGGTGACGAGATCGTCCACGCTCTCAACTACGGCCGATTCGCTGGCCTGGAGCTGAGCGCCATGAAGGAGTACAACGACTTCATCATGAAGCTCCAGAAGCGCGAGCACGATAAGCGGTCGATCCCCATCCTTAACCAGTCCGGCACCCCCGAGATGCTGGGCTGGCTGTTGAGCAAGGCCCAAAGTGTGCCGGATGAGGTCGCCATGGAGTGGCTGGTTGGTGCCATGACGCAGATCGGAGACCGGCTTGAGCGACGCGAGGACTGGGCCTTCCCGCATGAAGCCAACATCGAGCCGCAAATCCGCATTGTTCTGCGCCAGATGCAGAGCTTGACCCTTCGGGAGATGGCTGTGAGCTTCCCGTGGCCCACACGCGAGATGGCCGGCGCCGAGGTTCTGCCCATCCGATCGATGCAGCCGGAAGAGAAGCAAAAGTGGCTACAGAACCTCTGGGGCTTGCTCACTGTTGAGAAGAACAAGGAAAAGGCGTCGAGAGCACGGTCTCCCGGGCCGCCGGTCTCGAATGCCCGGTTTGAAGCACCACGCGCCAGATCGAGATCACCCATCAACTTTGCCCGCTTCGGCATCGCGGATTCGCCCCCACCACCGCCGAGCGTCGCGTCGACAACCAGCACCCAGAGCCAGAGCACCATGGAGCCTTCGGCAGCTGGCAGCCTACGCAGGAGCAACGCGACTATGAGCACCAAGCTGACATCCGGTGCACCGAGCGTCCGCGCGCCGCGGCGGTTCAGCAACGCCAGCAACCTCGGCGTGCCGATGACAAACGGCGAGTATTCTACGAGCAACAACCACGAGGACGGCTACATGAGCGACAGCCGCAGCCGTCCGCGCTCGCCCAGCGTCGGTGCAGGCATGGGTGGTGGGGAGATGAACCTTACAAGACTTCTCAGCGTCAAGAAGCCCACCGGCTCTGTGCTGTCAGATGCCATGGCCCTGGCCCTCTTCCGTGTGGATGATGATTAATCTCGGGGGTGTTTTGGATATACTTGGGTGCATTATCACTTGAGTTTGGATTTTCTTTTTTGTTTACCCATCATTTGCTGGACAGAATGACAGCGAGGCGCCAGGGGGGTTTGTTTAGCTAGTCGCACAGGGACAGGATTCAAGCGACGGTGGTTTTTTTACAGAGCAGTTGGATATCAAGCACCATTGTTAGGAGACCAGAGATGCATGCATCACTTCTAGCTTCTTAGAATAGGGTTGTCATTACACTGGAGTAGAATCTTTAAATTACGATTGCTATTCTCACCTCATCATCAAATAGTTGATCTTGGTAAAATGTTCACCGGTCGTGAGAGACCGAGTCCGTTGTGTTGTGTTGTGTAATGACGCAGGCGGCGCAGCGGTTTCGAAAAAAGGGGGCTGCCATCCATGGATGGCTTGGCGTTCCCGTTCCCCAGATTTCTATTCTTGGTTTGACATCTGCACACCACCCAGGCGAACCGGCAGGTAGCATCCGGATCTCCGTTTCCATGAATAACCGTTCTTTGATATGCCGACTGCGGGCGATATTAAATTAATTATCCACCCATCATTCGACGTATAGATGTATTTCATATATTAAAATCATGGGGATCTAGTTCTAAGCGCCGGTTGGCGGTCAGGGCAGGGCAGGGCAGGGCAGGGAGACAGGTACCCGATGATCTGGTCGTGCCGGTTGACGCGGACTAATAAATCTGGTTCTAGAATCTCGGAGATTTGAGGTGCTTGGGGGTCGTTTATGCCCGTGTTGTGTGTATTATTAGACTATTTTGATGAATCTGTACCTATGTGTTGATGCCGGCGTATGGGGTGGCGATAAAAGCCTAGTTTGGAAATAGTTCTCGCTGTATAGATTTCGATTCGTGAATATCTCTGTGGCTTCCTCGACACGTACGGACCTTGGAAATCCAGCGTGATATCAGACGTGATTGTGGGATGGAGAACGAGGCCAAAGGTAGGATTGTGATACGCGCGTACTGATTACTTGCTCCCTGTGCCTTCTAAATAGAAAACACCACAACGTGCCACCAAGTTAGGTATTGTGGTCATGAATGAAGGGGGGCGCCCCATTTTTTTCGATTCTGAAACTTGATGACTGGCGTGTCGTACCTTCCGCAGTGCTCGAATGGAAGTGGATCCTGTCACCTGTGTCTGTTGGATCCTGTGAGATTTCCCTCGACCAACCGCCCTAACCAGCTCTCGGGTTTTCCAGCCAATGCCACTTCCTCCAAGAGAGCATAAGAACTACACAATCCGAAACCTGATCATGTCTTGGCCCAACTCCTGCTTGCTAGCTGTCATACGTGCCGGGACAACAGTAGGCGCAACGAAGACACACGAAATTGTGCCTGGCTCGTCAACAGAGTCCGCAATCCGACGCAGCGTCATTAGCACCTTTGAACCCGGCACCCGACAGACGAGATCCCCCGGACGCGTGATACGGGACCCGATTCCAATACTGCCCGACGCCGTACGGTACACCACTCGACACATGGACGGCCACGTCATGCATTCGAGAAAACCCTCGCAGGTGGCACCTTCGGCCCGTCGCCGCAGCTCGTCTTGCGCTTCCTTCGGCAGGCTCTCGAAGAGCGACCGAGCGGGCGCATCGCCGCTTGTCACGCTGGCATCGGCATCAGAAATAGCCTGCCACAGACGGTGATAGTCAAGGACGTAGGCGGCAAACGATCGTTGGTGCTCTGCCAAACTCAGCTGCGGTCCTACTTTGCTGGCTGATTCACCCTTTTCCTTGGTCCCAAACGGGAATGCTAACGACAGCGTCTCCAGGGCTGTAAGCGCATCGCCAACCGGATGCTCATCCAGGGGAAACACTAGCGCCCACACCTTGTCGAGCCAGAAGGGGTGTTCCTTGGCCATCTCTCGCGTCAAATTCGTCACCGGAAAGTCCGTCGTCTCCATTCGGTGAGACACAGCCACGATCTCGTCGACGATCCATCCCCTAACAAGCAAATGCGGCATCGTTGTGCCTTCGATACCCTCGGCACCCCCTTCAATCTCGATATCAGTCTCTCCCGCGTCCGCAGCGGGGTGCGGCCAGTCTATCGGGGTCGTGCGGTTGATGCTATGCCAGTCAGGCACCCAGCTCGGCATCCTGCCCTCATCGTTTGGATCCCACTCGCGCTTCAGCTCACACGGGTCCACCTCGTGGTCTACGAGGCTGACAGTGTACAGATCGTTGGTCTTCCGGATAATGTTTGCTGCCAGCTTCGTGTACACAACACCGCGCGTGATGGTGTAACTGGGATGGATGACGAGCTCCCCGTCAAAGGTCGCGCATGGATGCCCCAGCAGCGAGTACACGCGGTCTCGGGCGTCCGTCACGCCCAGGATTCGCACCCAGTGCATCGAGGTCATGAAGTCGCACTCTGGCGTACCGTCCTCGGCCGTCTCCCAAACCATCAAGATGTGGTGAGCCACCCACGAGAGCAGACCTAAATGGGTCACCAAAGACGCGGCGCGATAATCCAGGAACTTGACAAACTTGCCAACCAAGGGCCAGTCGATCGAGTCGAGCACCAGGCTTTCTGCATTCTCCGAGTCATCAGGCGGCTTGCGTGCCGAGTAGAGAATGGCTTCCCGGCCGAGGCCAACCTCCTGCACGATCCATGCCCGATGGAAATACTTGGTCTCGAAGAAGATCTTGACCGCCTCCCACTTTGCCGCCTGGTCCTCAAACTGACGGCGGTGGTCCTCCGATAGCATAATGAGGCGCGACGGCGGGCCGGTTACCGAGACATCGTGGTGGACGAGGAGAATGCGCGCCTCCCGAAGACCGAGTTCCGGGTCCTTCATGAAGGAGTGGATGAAGCGAATAGCATCCAGCGTGTGTTGGCGACCCTCTTCCCCTTCCTCCCATCCCAGCCACGCAAGAACTCGGACAGCTCCCTGGAAGATGGAGCCCATCAGCTCTACCTGGGCGGCGCGCTCCGACACATTTTCCTGGTTGATGCAGAGCGCGTCGGCCCAGAGCCGTCGCACTGGTGAGGAGGATCCCGGGATGGGCGGGTGTCGGAACGCCACTAGGGCTCCGTGCAGGTTTGCCGTCACCGAAAGCGTCGCGTCGTCCACGGTGAGGTCATGACGCTGTCGCGGATCCCCCCAGACATACGACAAGGCCTCGTAGGCCGCCCCGTCAATTGTCTGGGCAACAAGTCGACCCGTGATTGGATCTGCGGGATTACCAGCCTCCAGCTCGAAGACGCGGATGAACCCGGGCCCGAGAGGACGATAGCATCCGGGATAGTGAGGGCTCGAAGGGGGATCCGGAGGAGTCGACATGGCTCTGGGATTTTGAGGGTGGTGGATTTGGCTTCCGACAAGTCAGTTGCAAACGATACGAAAATGGGTGAAAGGAGAGACCAGGCTCTGAGGACAGAACGCGGACGCAAGAAAGGTGAGGGGTGAAGAAGACCCCACTCCGGGTGTGCGGCTGGCTCATGGGGACTCAGGAGACCAGGCTGAGGTTCCAGACTCGGGCCGATGCAAAAAGGGTTCGGTGTCTCATGCACGTGGTCACACTCGGTATCCAACGGCAGGCTCTAACGGCCGCAAACGGGGAAATGTCGCACAGGACGGGAGAATACGGGAAACGGATCAATACTAAACGGGAACCCCGGTCCCGGCCGCCGGTGTTGGAGACATTGTCACGACATTTAAGTTAAGTATTGCCGCAACGATAGGCATCGACACCCGGTATGCAATCCGTTCGGGAACTAGCACTCGAATAGCTTGCCGTGTCGCCAATACCAGAGCATGCCGAACCTGCATAAGTGGGCCGGGGAGCGGTATATAGTTAAGGGGTTAGGTGCCCAAGCCGTCTCCAACTCTTCTTCCTTCTGCATCTCGCTCATTGGTGGTGAGGCCTCCGTAGAGCGTAGGGCCGTGATAGCTCTAATCCGCTTGTCATCGAGAATTTCTCGATTACTCACTCATTATCGGACTGAGACCCCAATTTCGGCGACAAAACCACGTCGGCGGGGGTTACAAATCGCTGGCGAAGCGAAGACATCGTGCCCAACCAACCAGAATAATGGCGCAAAACAAAGACCACGGGCAGGGTATCTACCCCGAGATTGTTGAAGTAACAGAGCGGTATGTCCATATTTCATTACCAGGGACTACGTAGCAATATGCTGACTGAGGTGGAACCCAAAACAGACTCGACGAGCAACACATCTTCACAACCAAGACCCTCGGCTTCCTAATCCACCCCAACATCCCCGCCCCGGGGCCACAATCCAAGATCGCAGACGTCGGCACCGGCACGGGGATATGGCTCCTAGACGTGGCCAAGACGGTCCCGCCGACCGTCCAGCTCGTAGGCTTCGACGCCACCCCGTCGTCGTTCCCATCCTCCTCAGTGCCGCCAAACGTCTCCTTCAAAATCCAGGACATGCACCGCCCTTTCCCGGACTCGGAACTCGGAACGTATGATCTAGTCGCCGTGAGGTTCGTCAGCAGCGCCGCCGGGCGCGGGGAGTGGGCTGATACCGTGAGGAATCTGATGACGCTGCTGAAACCGGGCGGGTGGATGCAGTGGATTGACTCGTGCGGGTTTGCGCTGTATAACTCCGTCCCTGGGACGTCAAGGCGGGCGTGTCGGGAGATTTTTGAGGGGTTGGAGCCGTTTCGGAAGAAGGGGGAGGAGATTGTTATTGGGCTCATGATGCGCGGGGGAGGAGATGTGCAGAGAGAGAAGATTTGGGAGGGGGTTGGGCTGGTGGATGTGCACGAGGATGTGTTTTCGACGGATCGGCTTCAGGACCCGGAGTTGCGGTTGAGGGAGAGGGGGACGAGGAATGTGATTGTTTGTTTTACGGGGTGTTTGGAGAGTTTGGTTGGGACGGAGGGGAGCGGGTGGACGAGGGAGAGGATTCGGGAGTTGGAGAGTGAGGCGATGCGGGAGATTGGGAGGGGGGTTTATCATACGCTGGATCAGGTGTGTATTGTCGGGAGGAAGCCGGGCGGGTCTGGTGTGTAGTTGCTTGACGAGTACTGCGCGGTAGTGAATAGGGGTTAGCGAACGGACAGTTGATCAAGATACTTACCAACCGTCTGACCATGTCTCGAGACTTCCACGGTGACCACACGAATATTTGATCGCATCTTGCGGCTGGGATCACCACATACGACCATAGGCGCTGGAAAGCTCGGGATCCCGTCCGCTCTCCCATAGAAAAGTCAGCGACCGCCAGACTAGTAATCGGGTCGCTGACGACCGGTGAATCCCTGGTGTTGTATGTTTTTTTGTCCCTATGCCAAATCGAGTCTATTTATACAATCTTTTCCCTTTTTTGCAACTGCACTCGAAGGCCGATCCTAGACAGACCGGGAAGGATATAATTTGAGCGCCTCTTTTGATGAGGAAATGGGGCTCTCTCGGCGCACCACACTTTCTCTTACACACGGCCCCCTATATCAAGTTCTCCGGTTTGCTGATGATGGCCACCGATGAGCCGACAGTCGAGTGTCACCCCCGCTCTCCCAACAACAAGTCACTACACGTCAGACGGCTTTCTCCCCCGAAGGCGCCTGCAGAACCTCGCCCGCCACGGCCGGGACACCCAGATCCGGCGAGCCGTCCGCTTTCCACCCGACCTTTTGTGCAAACGTCTGCCGGTCCGCGCCGCAGCTTCCATTTGCGTTCTGGGTGGCGTGGTAGACATTCCAGATTTCCGTTCCGTCGGGGCTGGTGAAGAAGCTAGGTAGTCCAGTCAGATCCCCAACACCATCTCTATTGGAAATGGAAAGCATGTTCAACATGCAGATAGGTAGATAGGCAGGTACACATACCCATTATGAGCCGTCCCATACTCGCCACGGGCAGACTGAAACAAAGGACCCCCAGACTTAGTCCACGACCCGGCCTCCAGCGGATCACCCACGCCGTCCCATCGCAGCGCAGCGACAGAATAGTCCGGCGTCTTGCAGAAGCTAGCCGAGTAGGCGACCCACGTCCTGCCGGCATGATTCAACCCGGCGGGACCCTCGTTCACCGGAACGCCAATGCGCTCCCACGGCTCGGTCGGGCGCGAGAGGACCGACCACGGACCGATGCTCGTGCCGTTCACGAGGGGCGCGATGCACAGCGATTGGAGGTCCTCGCCGTTCCAGGCGGACATGCACGACCACACGTAGTACGTCCCGCGGCTGGGGATTTCTACCAGGGTCGAGTCGATGCCCCATTCCTGATGGACTTGGATTTTGTTGTCGTACGTGCCCCATGGCTCGGGGCCGCCTGTCATGTCTTCTCTTCAGCGGATCCTTCTATAAGGTAGGTAAATTGCAATGAGTGTGACAGAGAGAATACATACCGGTGAGAACCCACGACTTCCGACCCTCCGAGAAATACACATACCACGTCCCGTTGACCCGGTGCAGCTCGGGCGCCCACACGTCGTTGCCGCCGTTCGGGTTCGGGTTGGCCATTGTGTACAGGGTCCGCGTCTCGCCCGTCTTGAGTCCGTCGAGCGTGGGCGCGCGGGTGAGCTGGACGTCTGTCCACGTGGTCGTCATGAGGTAGTAGTAGCCGTCGACGAAGACGATGAACGGGTCCGAGCCGTTGCGGGTTCGGAGGGGGTTGGAGAATGTGCCCGTGCCGTTTGTTAGTACCGCCAGGACGGACAGCGCTAACAGGGCGAGGATGGGCGATTTCATGGTTGTTGTGTCGGTCGGTTGGCCTTGAGGAGGAGGTGAGGTCGTGAAGCTGGAGCAGGCCGTGGGCTTGCCATGACTCGCCGTATGATTTAAGCAGGAAGTTTCGCCAAGCACTTTATAGCACGGAGACGAAGAGGACTGTTTCTGTTTGGCGCGCCAATCGACAGGTTGGGTGAAGCGCGGTATCTCAGTTGCGCTCATCCCGGCGGATTTACCGGATAATTGAGTTCGGTTCCCTGAAGTTTGGTTAACAGCCGCGCTGTTAGTACCTAACGCAGAGCCAACCAAATCGGAGTACCAGGATAAGTCTAGATGATAGATGACCTGGCCCAGCCGAAGCTGGACCAGCTCTTACTCCAATACACCACAAGACTCCCGTCCGAGGGCTTAAACCTAACATATCCCCACCCTAACGGCATCCCAGCTCATACAATAGTGACAGTTTGTACTTGATAGCCTTCAAACGTGTGTCCACCCCGGTAAAGCTCAAAGAATCCCAGACGCGAATACAGCCCGTCGTCCCGCCGACGCAGCACAACCCCCCTTGCGCCGTAAAGATTACCAAACCCCGGGCTATAGTGTGCCACCTCCAGCAGGTGCACAGGCAGATACGCAGCCGGCTCCTCCCGAATAAACTCGTCCTCCAACGCATCCGGAATAATAGTCCCGGCCATCTTCTCACCCGGACCTTTCCCTTCCTCACCAGGAATCCTGAGCTCGTCATGGCGCGAGTAAGTCGGCGCCTGAGAGCCACGCATCCACCACGCCGGCCGCATGCGCGCCCTAACCGTGAGATGTGCCCATTTGACCGCGCCGTAGGGTGCATCCTCGCTCTCGAGCGCAGCCTGATAATCCACCAGCTCCAACAGATCGCCATCATCTACACGGCGCGGACCCGGACCTAAGTCGAGGCGGTAGTCGATGTGACAACTCACCGCGGCCCACGACCACGAGGGTCCTTGATATTCCTTCGGCCGCGGGCCGCGTGGACTATTCCAGGCCAGGGCCCAGAGCAACTCCGAGTCGATCGCGAAGCGCCACAGGCCGGCGAGATATTGGTCCCTGAAGACGGACCCGTACGTCTCGGCTATGCCCGACATGGCTAGGATTCTGTCCTTGGGGAAGGATAGCTCGCGGCGGGAATAGGCCTGCAGGAGCTCGCGCCAGTGTTGGAGGACACTGCCTGCTCTTATTTCCCGCGCCGCACGGACGAGGGCATTCTCGTCCGGAAAGTCCCGGTGGAATACGTCGTGCGAGATGTCCCGCAGTTTGGGGTTGGTGTCGATACGCCTCCGCCAGCCGTCGGTGGACGACGACCACTTGTCCATGCTTGTACCGCGACAGATCCAGCCTACGTGTCTTGTTGCGAAGTCGAGCACGCGCGGGGAGAGGATGCGTTCTTGTAGCGCCCAGGCGCGGGTATCTAGTGGTTCGTCGATACGTTCTTCGTCCTGGCTGAGGAGTACTACCGAGCCGAGTTTGTGTTTCGAGCCGCGGTGGCTGAGTTTGAAACATAGATGGGGCCGATCGGTCTCGGGACGGTCGGTGAGAAAACCGTCGGCGGATGACTTGGCGCGTGAGGCTTTGAGGGTGACGTGGGCGTTGCGGTAGATCCGGGGCATGGCGGCAATTTCGCGAGCGACGTCGTCAAGGTCGTCTTGGATTATGCAGAGGGAGTCGACCCAGAGGTGGGGGATGGATAGCTCGGCTGCTGTGTGTAGGGCGTCTTGGACGGATTTGGAAAGGGAATCCAGGGAAAAACCGTCGGTGAGGAAGGTGGACTGGTTGGATTGGAGGAGGGTCAGGGGCTGGGGGCCGCCCCAGCAGTAGCTTAGTGCTGCGTAGGGGACTGGGTCGGTGAGGGTGTTGGTCTTGCAGAGGCGGACTTTGGGGCCGCCTTGGGTATTGACGAGATGGACCAGGCGCGTTGGCATGGTCCGGCCGGGCTTGGGACACATCTCATGAGTCTCGAGGCATTTTTGCATCCACCCACGAGCCTGGCGGAATGTGTCAGGCGTGATTTGTACGCGGATGGGTCTCGTTGATATGTCGTACGCCGCTGGATCGTCTTTCTTTGAATTAGTCCAACGATCGGGAGGAGGAGTGAGCAACAGACCTGGAAGCGTGTAAACCCCGAACCCAACACTCGTCCGTGCCACATTCTTCCCGAATCTTTCATCCCCCTCCGCCCATGTCCCCAGCAAAAACCATCTTACGTACACAAAGTCCCAGTGCGAGGTGTATTCAACGTGCACACGCAACCGATACCCCCCGTCCTGTTCTGGCTTGCCGAGAAGGGCGGGAATATGCTCGCCAAACTTTTGATCTTCAACCAGCCAGCGCATGAATGCGCATCCAGCCGCGGAGCCCTTTAAGAGTCCATTGAGGGGGTACTCGATGTCGGCGATGATGTCGGCCCGGGGCTGGTGGTCGAACCCGGCAAAGATGACGGGGGCAGGGGGAAGGCCCCAGCTGAGGTTCTGGCGGTCGTCTTGGGCGTAGGATGCTTTGGTTTTGCGCATGTCGATGGTGACGGATTGGCAGTGGCTGCAGGAGTGGGGGGTGAGGTTCTGGGCTGCCATTGTATTACGTTGGTAGTGTGGGTTGGTGATGGTGAGAGAAGGCTCCGGTTGGAGTTTCAGCTCCCGCCGGCTGAGGGGCTGCCTGAAATGTCTCTTGAGAGGTCTCGTGACCTGATTCGGGGCTGAGGTAAGGATGCTTGTCAGGTGCTGTGGTCCGTGTGTGCCTTCCATCTTGCCTGTGTGCTCCTTCCTTGCCCAACAACTCTGTAACAATGGTTGATTGACCGGTGAGTATTTCTGCGACAAAGTCTCCTTTCTTTTTCTCGCTCTTTAGGTGAGTATTCGACTCGAAAAACTAGCCAGGTAGGGTCATTCGTAATGATCTCGGTATTGACGATTTGCTTGTGATAAAAGTTTATCTAGGTACAACTTCCGGCACAGCCATGTCCCGAAGGTCGCATGGCAGAGCACGCCGGGAGGGGCTGCGATGGCCAGGTTGCCATTGCCTGTCTTGTTCAGTTTGAGAAAAGCTTTTGTATCGGGTCAACAAGCATCGCCTAGTTCTAGGTTGCAGTTGCAGCCGTCTTGCGCCCCGTTCCATGTTCTCGGGACTAGGTCCCGGGACTGGATCCCGGCCACGAGCGTGGCAATGATTGACATTCGCAGCAACATGTCGGAAGTCACTGGACAGAAGTGAGCCGTTTATTCCCTCGTATCTCTCGGGCCAGCCTCGATTGAAGACGACTCTTATTGAGCTAAATTCTATCTGCGCGCGTGGTTGACGGGGTGGTTTCCAAGTTGGTTTCAATATTCCACTACTGCAACCTAGGTAAACACGCTGACTTCCGCTTACTTACCATCTTTAGGGTCTAAACCGTACCCGCTGCAAGATGGGCATTTGCAGGCTCTTTTTTGGTGGCGTATATGCAGAGCTGTGCCCCGACCGCAAGCTAATCTCCTACGACATTGGAAAACACGGCAGTGACTAACTCAGGTAGTGAGAACTAAGCCATTTGCTGTACCTAAGTATCCCGGAAAGTTAGTTTCATATCTTTTCCATTCTTGCGAGTTCATGCGGTGCAGAGAGCCCCATGAACTCTATCCTCCCTTGGGCTCTTGAGTCCTATGAGACAACCCCGCTTGTTTACAGGCGCCTCATCCGCCACTATTGATCAAGATTTGGTCGCAATGATTGGCATCGAGACACCCCGTTGTCAGGTAGTCTCGCCTGAGACTATCATAATACCTCATTCTAGCTGATTTTTCTCCTGGTTATAATAAACGAAGAAAATGTAACTCTCAACCCTGGGAGGGCTCCCGACTAGCTCGTCAGCTCGGAACTTCGGTGGTTCTTTAGCCCTTGAGAACACCTAAACTGGATATTTCTTTCGTTCGTTCATTCCTGATCATCATTGGCTTCTCTCATCAAGAGACAGCACGCGGCTGCGGGAACTGAACCTAACGCAGCGAGGGGCTTGGAGATTATGAGCCCATTGTCCTCCGTGCTAGGACCGAACGAGACGATGCCGAGGGCTGTGCAAGCCACATCCGACTTCAGGCTTCCGGTTGGAAGGCTGAAAGCCGACACGCTAGTTACTGGAAGGCTGAAGACCAACACGCTAGACGGCTAACTAGCGAAGATGCCAGTGGTGGGAGTACGGAACTAGTAAACATGCTGTAATAGGGGCCGGCTTCATATAAGCCGTCGAGCAGCCTGCACCCACGTCCCAGAGTCGTGCGTGCACTGAGCCTCCGGAGTCAACTCGTCAAGATCCATGGACAACATCACCGTCATCGTCCCCGTCGGGAGCCAATTCCACTCGGACTCGCACTTGCTGTGCGAGCCAGTCAAATGGGATGACATTCTCAAATTCTTCCTTGTCAACTATATGACCCACGCATTCACCGTCGTCACGCCCCCAGCCGCCACCATGTTTGAGAAGATTGTCATAGTCTTGATGGCACTCTTCCTCCCAGCTACAGGGGCGATGCGCGCGTTCATGGCGACCGTGACGCGTCCCAATAAGGAGAAGAATCCGCTGAAGCGCGCGCGCCTATGCGGAGCCCTCTGCATGGTGGTTCGAGATCCGCATTTTGGTACCGGTAGGCCATTTTATCTTTCAAGGTAGCTAGTCGCTTGATAACGGGTTGTCTGACATTTGACCAGACCAGATATCCAAGCCGAAAGATGTCGAAGCACAAGCTGTCAGCGTTGATTCGTCGTCGGGTCATGCTGGTGGACGTGCACTCGAGAAAAGACAGCTCCAAGCAGCCGTCGAAGAGGTCACCAGCAGCACTGACACCATTTCGCTAGTAAAGGATACTACACATGAAGCCGTCACATTGTCAACCGAGCCCTCGACTCGATCCCGTGTTGACGGTCCTCTCTGGGAAGGTGACCTCATCTACGCCGAGCACAAATCTCCCATCCACGGCCTCTGCCGCCTTCCAGCAGGCTACTCGCTAGCCATCGTCCCTTCCAACGCACCAGTCAAGTTCCGCCATATGACAGCGCCCACCACCGACCACCCATCCGATGGAAACTGGCAGATTGCTTCGTCATACAGCTTCGCCAAGGCCGCCATCTCCATCGTCCAGTTACTATCCGCCGCGTCGGCGTTCTACCGGACCCGCGGCAACCAGCTGGAGCTCTACGGGCTCGCCGCTTTCGGCCTCACCGTCGCGCCGTACATTTACATGTCACTGCTCAACTGCTTTGCCAACCTGTGCACGCCTTCGTACGACTGTCTGTTTCTCATATCCACGCCGGCGTTGGACGAGGCCCGGGCTGAAGGCGCCGTGGTCGACGGGGTCGTTGGATCTCTCGACGTCGATCCCAAAGCCGGGCCGATGGCGGTCGAGTACAAGATGGACATCGAGTCGCGGCGGCTCGATAGCTGGTTCATGAAAGTTGGCGGCTTCGTGTGCAGTAATGTCCCGTGGGCTTTCGTGCTCGGATGCTGGGGCGTAGATGCAGAAGCTAGTCTGCTGGGCAGCAAGAACTCACCGATGACGTTTGGGTGGATAATGGCGTGGTATGCCGCCGGGCTGATCATTGCACCTTATGTATTTCCATACATGTTGAAGCCCGGAAAGGGATGCAAGAGAAGGCGGGCGCCGGGGAAGTTGGGGTTGGGGTTCCTAGCGCTACTGGCTGTCCCGGCGGCAGGGGGCATGGTTCAGGTTGTGTTAATGCTGGTTGACAGTGGGGGTTGCTTTCGCCTCTAGTTCCGTACGGAAGGAATTCCGAACCACATACCTACTATCTGTCCGCCGGCGGACTAATAAACCAAGCAATAGTGTCAAATCCTATAGATTTTGAACGTACCTACCTACACAACCCTCGCCGAGATCTCTCCGAGTCAACACACTGGTGATGAGCATCATAAAAAAGAAAAAAAGCAATCAGACTCGCTGATTGATGAACACACAATGCCATGATCGAACCCAGGCTCGATCTGGGGACCTTCAGTGTGTTAGACTGACGTGATAACCAACTACACCATTCGACCTTGTGATTGTGAATGTTGATGTCTCCATAGCCAGAAGACGTTTTCTACCTGATGATGGTGATTTCGATGGGTTGGTTGAATTATTGCTGAGGAATGAGGAGAAGCTTACCTAGGCATTGTACAAGTAGGTAGGTACTTATGAAGTAACAGGATATGAGACAGCTGACGAAAGGCTACGAATTAGAGCCAATGGATCGTGAGTTTAGTGGGAGGAAGAATGACTAAATATTTCGGTGCTTAGTGCGGTAATTCGTGCAGAGAACAGAAGATCTACGCCGGACCCTTCAAGCAAGACAATGCATAGGGTTGACCGCAAACGACCTGGGGAGAAGCATGAGTTTGCCTTTAGCCGTCTGACCACTGACTTCCCCGCTTCTCATTTTCTCGCCGGCTGAGAAAGCCCAGTTCTTCCACATATCGCAACAGACTTCTTCCCTAGTCAAACCGGAGGCCATCAAAAGCTGGTCAGCACCAACTCAAAAAGCAAACATGTTACCCAAGACACCGCCGTTCGAAGACCTCCCTCTTCGAAAAGACGGCCCGCCAGGAAACGCATGGGGTCTCTTTGGCGACAATGACAAGCTGGGAACCCTGAACCGGCTCACCCCTGAAAATACGAGGCAAGCCGCTGAGGAAATACAATACGGGATTCGTATCTCGACCGATTGGACGCTTTCCGGGCCGAAGACACCTTGTTTCAAGAGACAACCGTTTAACCATCAGATCTGCCGCATGTTGCCGAGAGCTGTCAATGATGATGTCTTGACGTTTAACACACAGTCTAGTACTCAGTGGGACGGGTTCAGGCATTATGGTATGTCAGGATACCGTTATCTGACAGGCTGGCTTGCTGATGACTATCTGCTTGTAGGTTATCAAACTGAGCGAGTCTACTTCAACGGTGTCAAGCAGGAACAATTCGACGACTCTGCTGAGTATGGCATCGATGGTGAGTCCCTGGAGAAGACTGACATGCGTGCCTATCTCTGACTCGGCCACAGTATGGGTCGAAAACGGGGGCATTGTCGGCAGAGGTGTGCTGCTGGACTGGGGGTCGTGGATGGCATCCCAAGGTCGCAACCCGGATCTGTTAGCTTCGACGCTTATCAATGTGTCAGACCTCGAAGCCGTGGCAGCTGCGCAAAAGGTGCAGTTCAGGCCGGGAGACATCCTGCTCATCCGGAGCGGTCTCGTTAAGACATTGGACTCACTCTCGGCAGAGGAAGTTGAGGCATACATGTCCCAGGAACCTGAACCGCCCATCATGGGGTTGGAAGCGGGAGAGCGGATGTTGAGGTGGTTGTGGGATCACGAGTTTTCGGCCGTGGCCGGCGACATGTTGACGCTGGAGGCCCAGCCGTTCCCCAAGACACATATTCTTCACGAGTGGCTGATTGCCGGCTGGGGAATGCCGATTGGCGAGCTGTTCGACCTCGAGAGGCTGGCGCAGGAGTGCAAGACAAGGATGAAGTGGTCTTTTTTCTTCAGCAGCATGCCGCTAAAGGTCTGTCTACCAGGTTCTCAAGCCCAAGTTCAGGACGCTCACACTCTTCGAGCAGGTTCCTGGGGGGATTGCCAGTCCGCCAAATGGTGTTGCCATTTTGTAGCAGAAAAGCGGTAGAAAGTTAACCGTAGTGACACTTTTTATCCTGTATGCAACGCACACCTCGGAGACTGGTTTCGTTCACTATGCAAAATCAAAATCATCCTGTTCGGTGACCGGACGGCGGACGGCCTGTCGAGAGGAAGTACCGTCAACTTCCACTAAACCAAGGATGTGCCTTCTTCTTTTCGCGCCATTCCAATTTGACATGATATGTGGCACTCCGCGATCTAAGCCGTAGATGCATCGAATGAAAAAAAGGATTTTGGGTTCACCAAATGCTGGACGATATCGGCTTGCGTGTTTGATGAGAAAAGAAAGGGGAAATCATCATAATCATGCCCAGCTTTCACGCCAAAACTGTGGCGGAAGCTCAGGGCTCCCTGCAGCTAGGCGCTCGGGCCACCACTCCGATCACTCTCCGGCGACCCCGCAGCCAAAAAATCCGCGGCAAAGAAACGGCCCCAGCGAAGAAACCCCGCGTCTCGCGTGGTCGTCAGCGGAGCAAGCACTGACGGATACTTCCACAACCCTGCAATCATGACTAATGACTCCCAGACCCGAAGACCGCTGATGATCAAGCCGTGCCGCGCGCGCCGGTAAGCATGGAAGTGGACGGCCGAATCCGATCGAGAACGGAGGGGCGAATAAATATCGCTGTTACCAGAGCCGTGAATGTCAGCAAACTCGGATCCACACACGTAATCCGTCGTTGTGTACTCTAGGCAATAGAAGCCCACGAGCCGGTTTCCGATCGCCCCGCTATTCTACGACCGCGAAGGACCCTAGATTTCCGGGCCGAGTCTCTTGCAACCGCAACGGACACCTAGACCAAACATCTGAGTGCGACTCTGAACCCTCCTTGCCCTAACTTCAACCACCCGCCCCTGCGACACGATGCACAATTCTACGCGGGAGCAATGGCCGAGCGCCGGCGCCCAATTGCCTTCGTTCTACTCACCCCGCACCACGCCTCCAGAAGGCGACCTCGACATCGACCCGGCCGACTTCTCCCTCGCAAACCGGGACTCCGCTTCTCATCTGCACCGCGACAGGGAAGACGATGCCATCTCGACCACATCCTCAGCGCCGTCGCGGCCGCCATCAACGTTGACCCAACCCCCGCCCCCGCCGTCGCTTCTCTCGCCCGCCTTCACACCACCGTCGACCCCGGGCACCGCGACGCCTAATGGCAGCAATGCTACGCCACTCCTCCTCTCAGAACCCCGCGGCGTTCCTGTGGACAGCTCAGTCCCGACGGGTGGGTGCGGATCAAAACACCCGAAGCTGCTCGAGACGCTCCCCGAAGTGCAGTGCGTAGTCCGCGCCCGGATACCGACAACCACGGGCGCCGAGATGTTTCTGCACCTGTACACCAACAACATGGACAACAAAGAGCACCTCGCCATCGTGTTCGGCGATTCAATCCGCAGCAAGTCGCTGGACGCCCCGAGGGAGGGCGAGACCGAGATGGACCGGCTGGTCCGCGGCGCTTACACGGGGCGGCTGTATCCTGGGAGGACAACGAGCGGAATGGCGTCCGGGAACCCAACCGGTGCGCTGACGGATGGCAAAGACACAGACAATGCGATCCCGCTGGTCAGGATACACAGCGAGTGCTACACGGGCGAGACAGTATGGTCGGCGCGGTGCGACTGCGGCGAGCAGCTGGACGAGGCGGCGCGGCTCATGTCGCTGCCGAGCAACAAGGCGGGCGGTATTATCATCTACCTCCGGCAGGAAGGGCGCGGTATCGGGCTGGGCGAGAAGCTCAAAGCGTACAACCTGCAGGACCTGGGCAACGACACGGTCGAGGCGAACCTGCTGCTGCGGCACCCAGCCGACGCGAGGAGCTACGGGCTTGCCACGGCCATGCTCCTAGACCTTGGGCAGAGCGATATTCGCCTGCTGACCAACAACCCAGACAAGATCCGTGCTGTTGAGGGTCCGAACCGTGAGGTTGTTGTCAGGGAGCGCGTGGCCATGGTTCCGCTCTCGTGGAAAGGCCGAGGTGGGTTCCGGGCGCCAGAGGTAGAAGGGTATCTCAAGACCAAGGTTCGGCTCCTCTCGAAACTCATCATAATCTGGCGGTTTGGCTAACAGCATGATAGATCGAAAAAATGGGCCACATGTTGGATATGGCCGCACTTCCTCGATAAGCTTGCGTCCCTGATTGCGCTGTCAGCATCACGGGAGGAGATGTCGCTCGTACATTTTGTAGATAGCTTGGTATTCGGCGGCACATTCTTCTGGCGTTTTGGGATTCTTTTCTGAGCCTGTATATGACCTCAGCACATGTGTGCTTGCTTGGCTTGGCTCTGAGGCGAGTCGAGCCGAGATATTCCGATACATGTTGGCATATCGTATTGAAACGGAGCTTAAAAGCGGGAGTTGATCATAAACGAGACTTGACCATTCGATGTAACCGTGGAAATATCTCTCCGCGGGCCATGAGCCGTGTTCACGTTTGCCACCCTGTCGGGCGGTCTTTTTCACCGCATCTCTGCGCGAATTCCTGAACTTCGGCCCGGAGCTGGGCCAGCGCAGTGATGCGCTTGTGTGCCGCTCAGAGGGGTGGCGTGATCGCCGCTGACCGTTGACAACTCCCTCCCGATCGAGACTCCGGAAGTCGGTTTTCACGATCTCGCATGGCACGACGCAAGCCAAGAAACGACCATCATGCCATCCAATACAGCAAAGTGAAGGGGCTTTTTGGCATTTGAAGCCGTCAAACCTGTTGACTGACGTCCTGTTTGAGAACCCAAAAGGGATTGGCGCTGCCAGTCATCCGATGCCCTGCCGCAGGAACTCAGCCAATGGGGTGATCGGGAACGCCTTCATTGGAAGGCGATTGGTCTGGCGCTGAACGCGGCATCTTACAGCGCATTGACACAGTGCAGCTGGGGCTGTCCGGTGGTCTGGAAGCGCGCGAAACGGGTGAGCCGACAGAGCTGAGCCACACCTGCACTGTGTCGGGGTCAGAGGGCGAGGCGCCGGCCCAATCAGAGCCCGACGGCAAGGATTCCGGCGTTGTACCTTGGTTGACGGGTAGCACCTGAGGAGTGCCGATATCTTGGATTAATACCATGGGCGGCGAGGCGGGATATCAAACTGGCTCTGTGTCCCTCCTTCTTTTTCACCCCATCTCTGTCGGTTGGGAATTTGAGTGGAAGCGGGGTTTTATCCATTGTTCTCCGCTGTTGTCTGTTTGAGCTACATCCTTCGGTACCTAAAAACGCATCCCTGCTTTGATCGTGCGCCGCCATGTCGCTATCCATCGAATCAGATTGCTCGTCTTATTCGTCCTCGTCTTCATCTTCATCTTCTTCTTCATCCCGTTCAGACTCTGCTGGCTCGCCAAAATTCCCATCAAACCCGAGGCGGATCAGGCCTATCCTCCCGGCTAACCCAAGTGTACGAAATCCAAAGCGGGACATCATCACGACCAGCTCGCGGCACCTTTTCATCCCGCCCAAAAACGTCCACGTCAAGGCGGCCTGCGATGCATGTCGAAGGCGCAAGGTCAAGGTATGTCATCTGAACCAAAAATTCGAGCAGTTCTCCAAGATGCTAAGAATAAAATCAACAGTGCTCAGGTGGCAGACCAAGATGCATAGCCTGCGACCGGGCCGACTCGGAGTGCAAGTACATCTCGGCGCCGGCCGAGACGCACCTGCAGGCGCTCAAGCGCAAGTACGGCGAGCTCCAGGAGCGACAGGAGAACCGAACGTCCGATGCCGAGGAGCTTTGTCATCTGCTGTGCACCATGCCCGAGGACGAGGCCATCAACGTGCTGCTTCGCCTGCGCAAGGGCGGCGATGTTGCCACGGTCGTGCGGGAGGTCAAGGGCGGGTGTTTGCTCTTGCAGCTGGCACAAGATAAGCAACAGTAGGTTCCCGTGTCCTTTTTAGTCAGATGATATGGATACTAACAGTGGCTCGCTTGAATTATTAGAGGGGAAATGGGTTGACATCAAATCATCCTGAGAGCAAGTCGGGGCGTTACCATTTGGTCTTACGATTAAAAAGTGAAGATTTCATAGATTTCACTGCGGCGGTATTGTGTTTTTCGGATCAAAGTGAGTTTCCTCCAGGTTTTCGTGGCTCAAAATCGTGCGTGTTTCTCTAACAGATTGCTTCAGCCGATTTAGAATTTCAACTCGGTCCAACGCTCCTGCATTCGAGCTACGGGATATTTATGCGAAAGCTTGAACGGAGTTTCGGAGCCATTGGGACCGTGAGTCGACTCTCGGTTCGCCGACGGGAGACTTTTCGCTGGTCGTTGCATACAACTGGTTCAGACTCAAATAGAATCAAACTGAGAGCCTGGAATTTCAGTAAACTTTGGGGTAGAAGTAATTGCAGCTGAGCCATGCTTCATAAAGACTTCTTCCCGGCATGAATCAACCGAGATCCATTCATCCCTGAAGTCTCTTATACAGGACGGCCTAGGATTTCTACATATTGCTCCGCCTAGAACAGAGCATTCAGAAGTTTGAATTACCGCTATCATGCCTTTAGACGCTGATCCCAGTATAGCACATGTCAGCTGTACGGGCTGGCCCTTAACGACGTTGGCCTTACCTTCTTACCTTACATTTTATGAAAGTCATCTTCCTCGGCAAGGAGAGGGGGGAGGAAGACAGGGGAGCGGAAAGGGAGAGATAATGTACCAGTCCAGAAAGGATTCAACGGTATCCATGTAGATTCATCCGCGACCAGTTTCCTCCCCTCGCCTGCTGGCTTGTGTTGTTTGCTTGCAGGTGGTTCTGCGGAGGACGTCGCAATGTGGCCAAAGGTTACGTGTAATTGTTAGTGCAATGGCGCAGGCGAGGGGCTAGCAATCTCCCCAAACGCTGATCCTCTGTGCAGTGCTTTTGTCACGAATAGAAAGATTGAACCTGAACTGTTTGTTCATTATGTGCCCTCTTCATCTTGTCTTTGCTGCCTGAGAAAGTCCAGGACCCCTTCACGCTATCTGGGTCGTGCTTGTCAAACGTTGCTGTGGGGCTTTCCAGCTTCCAGGCTCTCGGCCAACCAAAAAAGCCCATTTGCGCCCCGCAATTCCCTATCCTGGTAATTCTGAAAAGCGCGGTCGGAGCTTCGCGACTTCTTGCCTGAAAAATCCCCGGTGTCCAGGAGACGTCTTGGCTTGCCCAAGCTCGTGCTTCCTCTGCCCGACAACTCCATAATCACACTGCTGATCGACTCGTTCAAGCTTGACAACTCTTTGGCCGAACAATTTTAGACCTCATCCTTTCCGCCGCCGTCGAAATGGGAGACAGTCTCCGTCTTCGCCTCGTCGTGCGGCGACACGCGCTGCCCGAGGTTCGCGTCGTCTTCAGCATCCGGCTCGAAAACGACCCCACCATCGCCAACCTCCTCGAGAAGGTCGACGAGGTCATCCCGCTAGAGAGCAGTGACTGGGGTCTTGAAGACTACACTGTAGAGCTCCGAGATGCCCAGGGCCGCGGCTTCGATTGCATGCACTTCCAGCAGGTATCTGACGTGCTGAAGAATGACGAGGAGATATAGTACGCACCACTTCACCCCGTCACCATCATCTATGTTCTCCGCTGAAAATGTTTTAACAGCATCCGCCCACTCGTTACCGACGACCGGAGAAAGCGACGCCTCAGTGGTCGACACCAAATATCATCCGATGGCAAGCACCTCATCGACGGTATCGCCTTCGGTCGTCCCCGTCTCAGAGTCCCGAGAGACAGACCGACTATTGAGATCCCACCGCTTAAGCGACGAAGAATCACATACCATGAGCATGATGCCGCCGGCGAAGACGAGTGGGATGTGGAGGGCGACTCCCAGCCGCTGCTTCTCACCGAGCATGGCGAACGCACTCGATCTTCCAAAAGTGTGCGGATTCATGCTGATTACGACAACGATAACGAGTTCAATACCGATGAAGACGAAGATGCGGATGACGACTTCCTGGGCGAAGATGAACAAGATGCCGACGAGGATCTGGACGAGGTCGACCAAGCTGAGCTCGAGGAAGAGCTGCGGGAGTTGGAGATGGCTAATGCCCAGTTAGAGAAGGAAGCTCATGCGGAAACCGACCCTGCTCAGGATGAGGCAAATAATGATCCCAGCCAAGAAGAACAACAGGTCGAATCCGCTACGGAGGAGCTTGCAGACTCAGCAGCCCAGGGGACCGGCGCAGACGGCGCTGCCCTCGACCTAACAACTCTCGACAAGATCGCTGCCTTGAGGGCTGCCTTTCCCACAGCCCCGGTAACTGTCTGCGAGAAATACCTGCTTACTTACGACAAGAACGAGAAGAAAGCATATCGCAGGTTGTTATCCAGGTACCCGGCCCTCCTATCCCGGCAGAAGATGGTGGAACATTACGAGCGTTTGCATGCGAGCACACTCTCCAAGCCCGATGAAGACCCAGTCCCGAAGCCGAACGATGATGCTTTGCCTGACGACGACGTCTCCATGGGCGGGTCTGACGCAGAATCAGTTGACTCGGTCGCAAAGCACTACGACCAACACGGATTCCCGTCTGGTTCGATAATGGCTGGTACAGCATCGACTCACACGGCAGAGGCACTCCGCAGGTCGGGGCAGCCGGTCAAAATGCCGGTCCATACCAAGTTTGACGAGAGTCATGATGAGATGGACATGGGAGTTGACGAAGATCACGGCCAGTCATTGGACCCAGCACCCAAAGACACGACCTCAGGCGTTGTTGACCAGATGGGCGATGTTTCACCTCAAGCGGATTTTGGCCTTAGTTCGGAATCAGATGATTCTGATTTTGAGAATCCCGGTTCCCAGCTCGATGACGACGCCTCCAGTGAATCGCCCAGTGACGGCGAGGAGGAGGAGGAGGAGGACGATGACGACGAGGAGGGTGATGGGGAGGATGCCGATATGGATGACAAGGCGGACATCGAGGACGCGGAGAATGATAGCAACGGTGAAAGCGACGACGAGAGCGATAGCGGACCTGAGGTCGCGTCGTCTCGTCAACAACCTGAACCGCACGGTGGCGCAAAAGTCACTGAGAGAGTCATCCCCAACTCGACACTCCAGGACGAGGCTAGCAGCAAAGACAGCAGCGATCCCGAGTCAAGTGATGGGTCGAGCGATGATGGCTCCAGCTCCGAAGACAGCAGCAGTGACTCAGACGAGTCCGAGATCGACGAGGACGACGACGAGGACGACGAGGACAACGATGCGGGCAATGCCGCAGAGGGGACCGACCAGGCTTCAGACTCTAGTGATTCATCATCTGCATCAGATTCCAGCTCCGACTCTGATTCAGACTCCGACTCCGGATCGGCGCCGTCTTTTGAGGCAAAGGAGGTGACCAAGAATCCATTCGGTCCTGCTGCTATCCCCCAAGAGCAGGTATCACCGGTTAGTCCTCCGAAGGCGGCCGTCGCACAGCCTGTCGCGAAGCTGGTGGCGGATATGGTGAAGGTGGCAGTCCCGCCCGGACGCGGCAAGACAGCAACGCAGCGCAGGAACGCACGCCGGAGGGCAATACGCATGGCGCAGAAAGATGCTGCCCAGGGAATACTTGGTCGCGAGCCATCAGCACCAGAGCAATCTGTCGCCTCTCCGGCCCCGGACGCATTCGCTGCTAAGAAGGCAGCCCTGCTTGCGCAGCTGGGGCTCACGGAGTCACCGTTGCATAACCTGGAGAGCGAGAAGCCCAAAGATGCCCACGATGTTTCCCTGTCCCGGTCCGCGCCATCTCCCGCAAATGGTGACGAATCGTCATCACAACGGAAGAGCAAGCTTGATGTCGCCGCTGGTCGTCGAATGCTTTTTGGTGCGCTGGGGTTGAAGAACCCCAAGTCGAAGGCGGACGAGGAAAACATTCGTTCTAACTTGATGAAGGATGTCCGGGTGCATAGCAACCATCGACTGCGCGATGAAGATGAGAGTGCCGGTGCAGCTACTAGCCAGCAGGCAGAACAGGAAGACCCGGAAGCTTGGCGAGACCGGATTGTGTATAGTGCCGTGGAGTGCTGCGAGGAAGGTGTTCTGCTCAGCGAGCCCCCTTTCCCCTTCGTCCAGCGCTGGGATCCCCAGCAGAAGCGAGCAGGGGCAAAGAGGAAACGGCGCAACCGTGCCGATAATTACGAGCATGATCAGCCAGCTGCCAAGAAGAGAAGAGGATCATATACTTCATATGACGACAACGCCAACAGTTCTTATTACGATGATTCAGGCTTCGCCGACAACGGTGGGGATTGGGACATTACCTTGAGTTATGACGACAATTCGGAGATGAATACAGATCGGCCTTTGAAGCTGGAAGATCCCGAGGCTAATCACGGCGATAGCCCTGTTGATGACGAGGAGGAGGATGGTATTCCGGCCTTGCCTGCCGATGTATCATCGCTTCCCATGCTCGAAGCGGGCGGGCTCTCTTCTGGAATGGTGCTCGTATGGAAGCAGCTGCTGCTTTCCAAAGCAACAAACTGGCAACCACAGGTATCAGAGCTGGTGGGCACTGTTGTCGATGTCTACGACGGTGATGAGCTCCAGGTGCGTCTCGCGAAAAGCTACAGAAACCTCGACCAGGCCGACAAGACCTACGACGAAGATGGTAATCGGGTTTACGATAAATTTGAACAACCTGATGAAGATGAGGAGATGCAGGATGAAATCGAGCAGGGTTATCGCACTTTGGCCCTTGCAGACATGATGGAGCCTCGCGTTCTTTACCGCCCCCCGCAGGTTATTTCCACGACGCCCATGGAAACAGATCAAAATCCGGGTGCTTCTCTAGCAAGGGAGGAGAGCAAGGCACAATCAGACCAGTCGACTACTCTTGACAACGACCCTTCACAAAAGGTCGCGGACAAGCCCAACCAACCGGAAGACAGCACGGAGCACTTCGACAGCGTCATTCCCGAGACCATCCACGGAAGCGCCGAAGAGCTACCGTCCCATGAGAGTGTTGAAGAGCTACCGGATGCTCAGATCCCGCCGTCCAAAGAGATAACCATCTCGGAGGATCGGAGACACGAGATCAGCCAGTTGATCAGTGAGGCTGGTTTCCGCAAGGAGGTTGATCCCTCCTTGGAAGAAAGCGGACGCGATCTCAACAGCCCGTCGCGTCAACTTGAGGAGATGTCACAGCAAGCTGCCTTGCCCGCTCTTTCTCATGCCACGTCGCCAGCCCCCAACCTCGAGCCTGCTCAGCTGCCAACTTCGGACTATGTCGACTCCCAACCAGTTGTCTTGGAACCCTTCAATGGATTTTCAGATGATCCGCCCATCCCGACACCGAAGAATGACGTCGAGTATCCGCGGCTCCGGCTCGGCTCGATGTCTCCTGGCTCGGCTAGCTTGGCAAGCGGTCGACAACCCTATTCGGACACGGGTGTGGATTTTGGTGACGACATGCTTTCCGAGCGACTCGAAGAGGAATCCCGCGATGTCAATGCAGCGACGGCCAGTCCCGTGCTACCAAAGCACTCCCTCGGGGGAACGACACCTGCTGATGACGAACACAACGACGACAGCGACGAGAGTGCGGGCCGATCTCAGAGCTCGAGCCTCGACCTCCCGGAGCTGGCGGACCTTGGGACGTTCCTCTCGGCTTCTACGAACGGCCCTCGTGCTGTTTCATCAGCCATCAAGTCTCGCAAGTCAGAAGTCACGTCAGATCTGCAGTGTGAAGAAGCGATGCGCAGGCTGGAGGAGGGTGACGGATCAGAGGACGAGTTCTCGCGTGTCAAGGAGGAGCCGCAAAGCCAGAGTCAACGGCCGTTCAGCCTTGCGAGGAAGCTGGCGAGCAAGCCGATCGAGAAGCCAGTAGTCAAAAAGGGGGGCAAGTCCATCAAGAAGGAAAATCGTGTTGTGGAGACAGGGAAGTCAAAGTCGATAAGGTCCTCCTCACAGGCTTCGGACTCGTTCAAGATACCGCAGGGCTCGCAAGTGGTGTCACTGCTTACGAGCAGCCCAGAGCCGGAGGTGGTGGAGGATTACGCAGAGGATAGCATTGACGAGACGTATGACCCGGAGATGCCGTCGGGGCCGGGCTGGGTGCGTAAGAAGTGGGGCACGGGCACCCGGCGGGGCTACAGCGTGCCGGCGTCGTCGGCGCCACGGAGCGAGGTGTCCCGGACATCGGCTTCGCAGTACGTATCGAGGGCGGACCTCGGGCGGAAGAAGAAGACATTCGCCAGGGCTTACTAGAAGCGGGTGACTGGCGCCATGTGGAGGCGTCGTCTGTGGTTATCAGGCTGTCGTTGGTAACTGTGGTCGTATAGATGTAATATCGTAGATTTGGTAATAGCATTCATTATAGGGGAATTGGTCTGCTTGGTGTGGTGCTGTGACTGTGAACGTGCTTGGTGAAAGGGGGGTGGGATGATTGGATGTCGTTGCGTCTTGGCGATACGGCTGGGTGCTGGCTTGCAAGAGAATGGCCAGGTGGGATGGCGTGTGTCGACGTGGTTGACTGGCGGGGCTGCAGGGGTTCGTCACTTTGACACAGCCGGTAGTCTGTGTCTCTGTTGGTTGGAATATCGGTGGTTTCTTTGGTGCTGGTTTCTTTTTGTAGTTTGTATTTCTTGGGCTACGGAGCATTCCGTACAGATTGTTGCTTGGGAGGGTTGAGGGTGGTGCGGTGATGCTGTGGTGGGGCAGCAGAGGCTTCAGCGTACTTCATCCACTGTGACAGCGGGACAGCGGGGCAAACCACCGAGGGGTTCGTTCCTCTTTGTTGCCGATAACTCGACAGGAACGCGACGCTGAGTGGTCCAATGGCCTTTTTTTTTCTTTCTATTTTCATCGACTTCGGTTTAAGAGGGTAAGTTACTCTTCGTTCAGGCATTAATAACTTATAACGAGGAAATATGATGTACGAGGTAGGCTCGAAAGTGCCGGTAGTTCTCAGTTATGTGAAGTGTGAAGACTTGCTGCCTGGGCGTGATTACGAGCACACGACTTTGCTGCGATAAAAAGTCTGGGTTTTACCACACCCAGAATATGTTGCCAGCCCGAATGGGATGTATTGTATTCAATGGCCATGTGATTCCCATGCCCCATGCCAGCCAGCTCTAACTGTGTGGTCCATCCGTCCAGCTGCTCACCGTCCATCCATCCATCTGCAACCGGTTGGTTGGTTGGTTGGTGGATATCTTCCAGAAGGCTGCACTGCACACCATCAATCTCCCCCTTGGCTGTGTCATTCTGCAGTTTGTGAAACAGACAGATGGGCAGGGCGCACACGTCCACGTCCACGTCCACGACGCGATGGCCCTTTGGACGTCGCGTTTTCTCTTTGCAAGTCATTTTTTTTGTTCTTTCTACGCGGAAGATCGCATTTGGTAGGGTGGTTTGGTTGGCTGCCATTTTATTAGAATGGGACACACACACACACAGGCTGCTTGCTGTGGATGATGGTGGGAAGGAGGGGAGAAGAATGGGGATATAAACGTGTACCTGCTGCACCTTGGATATACACCCCTCTTAAACATTTTTGCTCTTCTTGTATTCTAAAATTTTATTCACGGGGACTGGTCTCCTTGTTCGAGTTCTATTCTTTTAGACATTTGCACAGCGATATTGCAAAGATCACATTCCAAGCATCAACGCACACACCGAACTCCAGACCAGGGGGATAACAAGATCGTCACATTCCTTACTGAGCTGCAACTGCAACTCGCCAGTTTGCAAACACCACTGTTCATACCACATAACACGAGACTTATATACCCGAGGAGGAGGAGGAGGAGGAGATCAGAGCATCCAGCCTTGACGATAACCTGCAAGGGGACACCGACCTCAACAACACCAAGGCCACACACCCGGGAAACACACATCCACACAGTGAGGGACCAACATCAAACCTCCCAAGATAAAAACGATAGCTCTCGCGAGCATAAACAACACCACAAGCACCGTAACCCAGAACGAGCAACCCAAAGCGACAAACAGCCAAGATGCGCCCAACCCACCTCACCAAACTCCTCCTCCACGCAGCCGCCATCGCCCTCACCACCCTCCCATCCACCACACTCGCCTCAAAAGACTCCTCACCAACGCCACCAACGCCGCCATCAACCCTCTCAACCATAACCCGCCCCCCGCCAAACATCTCCGGGCTCCAGATCCCCTCACCCACCATCCCCATCCCCATCCCGACTCCCAAACCCACTCAAACAAAAATCCTCGACCTGCGAAAACCCCAGGACACACAAGACCCAACAGACACGGACCCAAACGCAATCCCAACACCCGCACCCGCACCAGATCCCAACACAAACACAGAGGGACAAGAAGAAGGAGAAGGCCTAATAACAGGCATAGCCCCAGACGGCAAACCCTTCCGCTTCCGGCAGACCTCCTATTTCTCATGCGTCACCCTCCCCGAGGCGGCCATCACCCACTGCGGCGTGCATAACCAGCTGTTCCAGGTTGAGTCTGGGAGTTCCCGATCCCGGGGGACGTCGTCGTCGTGGGTTGCTGGGATGGTGGTCGGTGTTTTTGTCGTGTTTGTTCTTTCTTGGTGATGATCCATCTCTGTGGTCGGTGTTCTCGTGTTGTTCTTGGGATGTGAGGTGATGATATCGATCTAGATCTGTGGTCGGTGTTTTCGTCGTGCTTGTTCTTGGGAGGTGTGATGATATCCCCTCGATATCTGTTTCCGTCAGTTTTTGTAGCACCGACAGGAACAAAAAACAGCAGGCTGTAGTTGTAGTCAATATTAGATACCCCCATCTCTGATCAAGTATGTGCAAGCACCAAACACCCCCTGTATTGAATGCTATGTGCCTGCTCGGATACCAGAGAAACCATGAGCCCAGAGCCCGACCGTCACGCCTTCGTCACACGCCGGGATGCATTTTTGTCACATCTCTTGCATTCATATTCCCCCTAGCCCGTTAAGATCAACGCAGCACAGGGCCAAAACAAGCCGTGCCCATCCCTCCGAGAGACCCAATGTAGAAGACGAAGCAAACAGAAACGCCAGCCGTTTATTTCTCCTTCTTCGCCTTGGCACCCTTGACCTTTGCCGTACCCCGGAGCGTCTTCTGTCGGTTCTTGCGCTGCTTGCCTGGTAATTGTTAGTTGGGCTACCAACAAAAAGAAAAGAAAAGACGCACGCTGCTGTCTGCTCGCCCGCTCGATCTTGGTGGCCAGGCCGACGCGGACCAATCTGTAGTGAGGCTCGAACTTCTTCATCGCCTCGGGAGAATCATAAACGAGGGCGAATCCCGTCGTCTTGCCGCCACCAAACTGCGTCCGCAGGCCGAACACGCTGATCTGGTCCTTGGCCGCCTTGTACATGGCCGCCAGCTTGTCCCGGAGCTCGTCCTTGGAGATGTTGGCCCGGTTGGGGTGGAGGATGTCACTGCCATCAAACATCAATCAGTACAAAATTCCCAATTTGACCCATCTCTTTTTTTTGTCTCCAATCAATTCTCCCGACCCTCCGACGTTGCTGAACCACAGGAAATCGTGTAGGCCATCAATCGGAGGGGTCGGCTCGGTCGAAAACGACGAGAATCGCGCGGCGGGGGAGAGGAGCGAGCGGGCAGGCGAGGAATCGGGGACAAACTCACACCACCATCTGCTTGCGGCCCAGCAGAGGGTTGCGGATGAACTTGCGCGTGCGCAGGGTGACGGGGGCGTCGGAGTCAGCCATCTTCGCGGTTGGTGACGGTTGTCGTGTCGTTGCGAAGTGGACGATCGAGACCGAAGATTTGGCGATGGGGGTTAATTTTCTGCGCTGCTGCGGATTTTTGGCAAGCAACTCTGCGCTTGGGAGAGTGGGCCGCGAGAAATTCCGGTCCCGTGTCGCTTAATTGGGTGCGAGCCCTAATTGTGGCCTGAACTGCGAGGCATCCATGATCAATCCTGCGGGGCAGCCCCACTTTCATCTTCACCAATCAAGCCGACTTCATGTTTGCAATTCTTCAATTCTTCACCTTGCCGGCGCGCTTCAGCTGGCAGATGTGAATGGGGATTTTATCACTGTAGAACGGCCCTGTCTGCTCTTCCCTACGAGGCACGGGAAATTCCTCGCTGGTGACGGCAAAGCCGCGCTGCTCGCAGACTTGCAGGAAGGCGCGGAAGGTCGCCTCGTTGCGCTCCGTTGCGGCGATGAGCACCACCACGCCTGGAAACAAGCCGACCAACTCCTCGAGCGTAGCGACCAGCGAGGGAATCACTTTCACATCATAAGTAATGTCGGCCCCCAGGACCACGTCTACACTCCGCCCACCATTCCATGCCTGCTCCTCGGTGCCCAGCAGGGCGTGACCCCACCTCAGCTCCATGGGCACGATGCTGTCGCTGTCCTGCAGGCCGTTGAGAAAGAAGCTGTCGGGGAGGTTGTTGATAACATCGTCGGACCCGTCCGACACCACGACCCGCTCGGCGCCCAGGTACTTGGCACACAAGATACCGAGATACCCGGTGCCGGCCCCGAGCTCCAAGACGCTGCGACGGCGCACCAGGTCCGGGTGGGCGCAGAGGTACTGGCCGAGGTGCAGGGCCGCCTCCCAGGTGCGCAGACCCGTGGTGCCCGAGGCGGCAATCAGCGCGCGCGACTCGAGCAGCGTGATGGTGGGCGGCGTCGTCCTGTCTCGGGCGCCGCTGCGGTGCAGCAGCGAGAGGTGGTAGGTGACATAGCACTTCTGCTGGGCGGCCGTGACCTCGGACGGCAGCGGCAGCGACAGCAGCTGCGACAGGCTCGACATGAGATGGTCCGAGATGCCCTGCCCCGTGTGCGCGTGTGCGCGTGCCCCTGTGAGCGTTGCTGCGTCCCTTCATGATGGCGACAGGTGCGACCTGGTGGTGGTGGTGCTTACATGTTGGTCCCAGTCGGTGATGGCGGCCTCGACCCGGGCCACCAGCTCTTTCAGTGTTCGGAGCTGGTATCGCGGGGGTGGGGGGTGCGCCACGTCGGCGAACAGGTGGGCGTACAGCAGCTCTTGCACGTTGACGCGCCGGAGGTGCTCGGCATCCGGGAAGTCGAGCGTCTGCTCGAGCTGAAGGTACTGGGCGCAGAAACGATCGATCTGGCCGTCGCACTCGGGCTCTTGTGGTCCGGACATGGTGGGTTTTGACTTGGACGTTGTCTCGCAGTTGTTCTTTATTTCTCCAACGGAATGTCCCGTCTCCGTCTGGCCACCTCAATCACGTGGAACCTTGGCATCCACCATCGGGCTCGACAGTAAAGTTTAGCTATTACGGACTATGGTTTACCGTTACGACAGTCTCCTGTCCACCGCCACCGTGACCCAGACCATGACCATTTGAGCGCCCCATGGTCCATCTAGAAGCAATGAGAGGGTATCGATGCGTCCAAGCCCCGACATTTTGTGTCCATATTCCGTGTCCGTTGACTTTTCCAGCCTGACCCAATGATTATCGCAAAACAAACACTAAATCAAAGATCCCAAAAATCAAGCCTAGCAGAAAAACACGAACCAAATAAAACTGACGCTGTGGGAATGAATGACTCGAATATTGGGGGCAAAGCAGCGCTTTTTTGTTGTACAGGAATACATGACCAGCCATTTCAAAGGCAGTGCCAGATATTGAACCCAGGTTCGGGAGGAAATGTTGTCCGAAATGTGGACTGGATGCCAAGCAGCCTGTGATGTGTGTGCTGTCCGCCTCGGTCAGAGAGACTCGGGGCGGTCCGCAGAAAGAGAAATGGCGAACAGTACCGTGTGAACTTGAAAGCAGGCAAGCCGAGTCGAGTTTCCTTTCGGGGAATGCGAGGCTGAAATTTTGTAGATGTCACGTTCTCGGCATGAACTGAGTGTGTCAATCTCGGGATTCGACCTACCAACGACGACAACAACAACAACCGGGAGACAGCTCAGCTCATCAGATCGGGCGAGTCAGATCGGGCGAGTGTGTCATGACGAAGGATTTGTTGCGGGAGAGCTGCGACGAATATCATTTTCGTGACGAGTCCGGTCCGGGTCTATAGTTCAGGAGCGAAGGGAGAGGGAGATGCAGCTACCAGGGTGACAGACTCAAAACAATAGCCCTCTGGCCGGTCCCATTGGGTCCAGGAGAGAAGTCCGCCGGGCCGATGTGCATGGTATCGTTTCCGGAGATAAAAGGAGAAGAACACTCCGATGCCTGTCTCTCCTGCTTCCCGAGTGCATGTCGTATGTAGGCAGGCAGGCAGGCAGACAGACAGCTCCCCCCACCGAGAGAACCCAGGTAACGGGTATGAGGGTGTGGTGTGGGAGAAGGGCCCGGCAATCACAGGGGTGCCTGTTTCTCGTTGCATGCATGACATGCATACAATATCGTCCAGGTGAGAAAATGTGCCTCGGGGAGAGCCAGAAAACGGGAATTGGGGTTTGCGGAGAGCCGAATAATGGGGTATGGGTGGGGAGACACGAGGCCTCCTTGGCTCGCCCCGGATGCATGACGATATCGTGGACCATGTCGTGTTGCCGTTTCAAAGTATATCGTGGTGTTTTTTTGTCTCTTGACTGCCTGGCTATGTTTCTGGTTGGGCCTGTCTTTTCCGCGCTGAGCGAGCTGGCTGAGCTGAGACGTCTCTTGATGGTTAGTGGTCGCCAGACTGGCTGACTGGACAGGTCGGAGATGCGATTGCCGCGAGAATCGGGGGAAAGAGAAAACAGAGTGACTGGCTGAGCCACGTTGCTGCCACCACATCGATCCGGGATTCATCTCCGATTTTAATCTGGCGTCAGGCTGACTTGCATGAGTATTTCGTGCATTTCCCTCCCGTCCCACGTTTAAACATGTAAACCGTCTTGTGTTCAGTCGCTGTTTGGTTTTTGGATGGGGGAAGAGAACCATCTTATTTTGTCCACGTAGGTAAAGAGGAATCCCCAAAGAAAAACCCAAACGCCGACCAACCCCAATCCAAATAGAACCCAAGATCCATAAAACAAAAATTCCAATGCAAACTTTTTTATCGTCCTTGCAAAAAATTACAAAATACCCCCTCAGGGAGGTTGGGGGGTGGAAGGAGCGTACGCAGATAAACACCTGCCGACATGTGTGGTAATCAAACAAGACGCACCCCTTAACATCTCCGAGTCAGAGACCAGGAAAGGGGGGGTGGGGGATGAGGGGAAGGAGGAAGAAAGCAATAGGGATTAAACCGTCGGGGACGAGTCTAGCGGCGGGTAGTCACCGCAATGCGGGTGTCAGCATGGAGTGTGCTACCACCCCCTCCAACAGCAGAAACGGACCCAGCAGCCAGACCGGCAGCCCCGCCGTGGGAACCCGAACCTGTGTGGTGGTCAGGGGTTTGTTGGGCATGCGTCTGGCCCGGCGACTCGGGCTCTGGCTGGCCGTGCGTCGGGTTCTGGACTCGGTCCGCGCCGCCGCCGCCGCCCATGACGGGACTGCCGTGAGGAGGCGCGTGGTGATGGGCATTCGGGTAGGCTAGCACGTGGGTATGGTGGTGCGAGTGCGGATGCGGGTGCGGGTGCGGCGTGTGCATCGGCTCGCTGGGCACATATGTCTGGCCGTTGGACAGCGTCGATCCCCCTCCGCCGCCGCCGCTGCCGTTGCCGCCGTGGCCCGAGAGAGAGTCACGCCGAGGATCCGAAGTATATGTCGTCATGTCGTACGCCGACCCTTGGCTCTGCAGGCTACGCTCTTGCTCGCCGAACAGACTATCACCGCTGGAGCTCGGCCCGTACGCGTCCGGACTCGCCCGGTGATGCTGTTGTTGGCCGGCCCCCGAGAGGCTGGCGGCCGGCGACGTGTATGACATACCCGAAGTGTCAAACGAACTCACATAGGTAGCTGCCGCGGCGACGTCTGCGAGAGTTGCTTGCGAGTGCGTCTGTCCCGATGCCGGCGTCTTGACCACTCCTCCTGGATACGGCAGTGATGATGTGCGGCCGGCAGGATCGGGGAGGAGGCGGCTGGTAGGCGGCAGGTCGGCGCCAAATCCGGACAGAGACAAGCTACTGGGTTCCGAGGCTACCGGTGGCGCCGGGCGGTGAACCAGGCCGGCGGCGCCACCGTAGTACGACGAGTCCATATTGTACATGGCCGCTCCCCCATACGACGTCTTGGTCCGCGAGCCCCACTGACTGGGCATCATGGAGACATCGCTGCTCAGCACCGACTGCGACACGCCCAGGTTGTAATCAAACTCGTCGCTGTACTGCGGGCTGTAGCTCGACACGGCCGGGTAGTACTGCTTGCTGGGAGCAGGCACGTATGGATATGCCGCACTCGTCCGGTACGGACTCGTGAGAACGTCGCTGGGCGGCAGGCTCGGCAGCTCTTGAGTGTACGGGAGTGTAGAGACAACGGGCGCACGGCTGGCAAGTCCTCGGGCATCCGGGACACTGTATGTAAACTCGCTCGGCTCGTTGAGAAACGGCGCTTCTCTCGACGCGACCTGCATCGTTCCATGTCAGCTCGTGAAGACCTTGGCGAGTTGAATAACGAACCCGAAGGAATAGACATTGCTCGTGCCCGGCGTTCTTGCAGTTCTGGCACGGCTGGCCTCCGCCCATATCACCACTACATCGGATCTTTCTCTTGCGGCAGCGACCACACTATCGTAAACAACCCAGTTATTAGCCTCAGTGACAAAATGAATAGAGGTAAATAAAAGGGACATGGATTCTTACCGCCACGGCGATCCGCTTTCTTTGCTGGGGCGAGTCCATATCCATCTGCTGTTCCGCCATGCCGACTGCTGATCTACCGTCGTAGGATGCCGGGTGGTGGTAACGCCTCTCGTGGTAGCCCAGATACGGTGGGAACGGACGGTTATATCGTCTGGCCTCGGTGGGCGTATAACACGCTTGAGAAACCATTGTCCACTCAAAACGCGACCGGTAGGGGTTAAGGCTTCAACTCACCCCCCTCTTTTTTTTTGCCCTCGCTCTTCTGTCCTTCTCTCTTTCGATTTTCAGGGTTGAAAAAAAAAAACCTCCGTCCAACTTTCCCTTGCCGGGGCTTTGTGTAAAGCTTCTCTTCTCCCTGGATCCCTGAACCGTCTCTACCGATAACACCGAGGCTGGAACCGCAGCAGAAGAGAAAGCTGTGAATTGTCCGACGCTGCTGGCCGATCACAGAGCGATCCCTGTTGCCTATCTAGATCGGCCGCACGGAAGGACAGACTGTCAGCTGGACGGTCGAGTTGGCTGATGACTCGGAGCAATCAATTACGATGAGGCCCGGCGTGGTTCTGTTTCTGTGTCTGTGTGTGGCTATTCTTCTGAGACAAACCAAAAATAAGGGCGTGTGGGATTGGGGGGGAGGGGGAAATAGAAAAAGTGCCAAGTTTAAACTGGCCCGTTAAGGAGGGGATGACGAGACCAAAGTGACGGCCTCGGGCTTTGTCTCGAACAGCTGTAACTGACTTGGGGGCCAGGTGAGTGAGGGTCAGCAACAAGCAAAGCTGCAATGCCTGTCTCTGTGTCGCCGGCAGTCAGTTTGAGTACCTCCAAAAAAAACGACTTTGATGAAAATACCAAAAATGTGGAAAAGAATGGCTCCCAAGCAAGCAAGCATGGTGTACAACTGGCCATAGAAATCTGAAGCTGTATATATCGCACAGGGCTTACAACACCCCCCTTTCACCCCGGAGGACAGCTGGTCAGGCCAAACCGACACACACCGAGACACAGGGCGCACGGCACGCACGCACGAAATGACGACGGCGACATGTCGCACCCTCACACAGACACAGACACACACACACACACATACCCCTCAACCCTGCTCCCTATGTTGTCTCTTCCCATCCAGAGTCGAGGGGCCGGCCATGTTGTGAAAATGAGCGTAATAAGCATACAAAGAAAAGTTGAAGACATACCGGGTAGGAAGGTGGCGTGCGGCAGCCGTTGAAAATAAGTGCCGGCCGGAAAACGCAAACAAGATACAATGCCCTTGTTGTTGTCGAAGGAACCGATTTCGAGGCTCCGACTCGATCGTGTGGCCTGCCTGTCTGAGGTAGAAGTCCGTACTTGATGTCCTTTGTGTGTCTTGGACTTTCTAAAGGCTTGCTTGCAAACCCACAGGGGCGTGTTTGTAGAGGTTTGTAGATGATCTTGTCGTAAGATATGTCGCGAGTCAGAATCGTGCTGCTCTCTGTGTGCTATTGTGATGTGTGTGTGTGTGTGTGATGTGTATGTGTGCCGTGGCTTGTGTGCATCGATGCAGAATGGGCGCGATTGTTCCAAGACGAACAAAGGCTCGTGAGGAGACAGAAAATAAAACCACTTCGGAAGGGGAAGAAGAGCGAGTGTTTTCCCCAGCAGCCAGTGTAATTTCCTTTCTCGTCAGAGAGACTTTGGGAAATCAAAAGCGAGAGGACGGGGGTTGTTCCTTCCGGTTGAACAAGCCCCACCGTGACAGCAGCAGCAGCAGTCGACAATTGACGAGTGGTAAAAGAAAAAAGGAGGCAATCGAGGGGAGGGAGAGCGAGAGGATATTGGGAGCCGGGAGTCGGCTGTAAGCCCTGGCGACTAGACCATCACGACAACCGGCCCGGTGCCCGATCTCTGTTTGCAAGCCAGTTCTCCGCAGCAGCAGAAAGCCACCATGTGCATCTGTGCTTCATTTTCTTGGTGTCGTGGTGCCTCCCGGATGTGTTTTCCGCTCTACACCCCCCCGACTACTGTGGAGAAAAAGGGAAGTAGTCGCACAGGGAGAGCGTGCGAGTTGACAGCGGCCAATTTCACTTCAGCAGAATAAGCTCCTCTGTTGTCCCCTGTTGCTCTTGCCATTCTCCATGGGCCGTGTGTCTCGGAAGCATGCAGCTAAGGTACGTACAATGATGAGCATGGCACCTTGGCTCCTTACCTCAGCTTGCTTGGTGCGTCTAGGAGCATAGGTGCTGGCCGAGGACGAGGGGGAGGCGGACGGGAGTGCCAGGAAGATCGTTGATGTGCATAATGTCTTGGTAACAAGGGCATGGTGGCTCTCTCCACACCCCGGGCATCTGGTCCAGAACCTCCCACCGGACGGACGTGGCCTGGATTATCCAGCCAGCCACGTCTTGCTGCGTAGGCATGTATGGTACATGTGCTGGCCCCGTTACTGTACGGTATTTTCCGTTTTGCTGTTTCAGCGACATTG
This sequence comes from Echria macrotheca, assembly GCA_030411725.1. Lineage (NCBI taxonomy): Eukaryota > Fungi > Ascomycota > Sordariomycetes > Sordariales > Schizotheciaceae > Echria > Echria macrotheca. The sequence goes on along the minus strand of MU839831.1, from coordinate 124,694 downwards.
CTCCCCCCTCCCCCCTCCCCCCTCGTCATGCTCTCCAGGGAGTGTAAGTAACAAAAGGTCCGTATCTCGCAGGCCGACGGAGCACTAACTTTGTTCCCGGACGGAACCGCGATACAGATAGAAATTTGACAGGACAGTGTCTGCAGGTTTCCGCGACTCTCTGCTTTCCTGTGCTACACCCCCCACTCCGGCTGAGGACCCCCCCATCCCCCCTCCACGTCGACGGCTGCGTCCGTTTGCTGATATATAGCCAGCGGCGACCAAAGACAGAGACAGGTACATTCAAGCAAGTAAGGCATGGCCCGCTTGTCCATGCTCCATATGTCCAGGGCCAAGGCAACTTGCGGTTGATGATATATCAAAACTTGACGATAGATCCATAACAAGGGGAGCAGCAGCAAGCAAACATGTACGAAATTATCCACCAGCAGCAAGAACACCCTTGTATACAGATTGTATTCCCACTCACACTCGACCAAGATGCAAACGAACTTTCTCGTGGAGCACCTTGATAAGCACCGAGCACAGAGATACAGTCGCCAACAAGGTGCAAAATTTCAACTGTATCTACAGTTGGCCGGCTCTTCGGACACCAAGACGCTCCGAAAGGCTCTCGGGTCTTTGTTCTAGCGCAGACAGCACACGAATGGCACGTCTTGGCTGCTACATGTGAGAGGCAGCCCACTTGGGGACTGTTGTACGGCAGATGCTCCTCCAATGTCGTAGTGGATGAGGGCTGGCCAAGATCCCTCCTCCCAGGGCTCTTCCCTGGACTGCCTCCTGCTGTCCGGTTCTCCAGTTTGCAACACGCAAAGTCGCTGCACCTAGGCGTCCATCAAACAACAAGACATATGCATAGAAGGAGAGAGATATGACCAGTCACCGCTGTGCTCAGATGGGTTTTCGACCGTCGAGATGCCTCCTCTGCCGCCGTGCGGGGGCGTTTCCTGATGGAGAAATAGGTACAGTAGCTCTTATGTCCGCTTGTTTGCTTCCCGCAGTGCCATCTCAGGGCCAGGCTTTTCAAACATGACCTGTGCCCTGCGTGCGGGCCATGGCGATACATCAGATGCCAAATGTCTAGTGTTGGCCTTGCCAAACGTGATGGTCGAAAATATTGTGGTGCAACATGCAAGTCTGGAGCAATCCATGGCGTGGTCCACAGGAGCGCGCTGCGTTTGGCAGGGCATCTTCTTCATCAGGAGGATCGCCGGTCGTCAGGTAATAAGACTTGGGTCAGCTGCTTCTGGTGATTGGCTGTTGCAATGGCTCGACGTAGTGCAGACCGTCATCGTCGCCGCTGGATGAGGCTATGAAAACCGAGGCGGTCCTCTCGGGTCGCCCCGCAGCGTTACGAGCACTAAAGACCTATCCTAGGCATTAGTCCTGCAGACAATATCGCCAGAGACCGGAAGCTCAGGAAGCCAGCCCGGCTGATGGGCTGTTGCTTGTTTCCCCGGTCGCCTGTGTAAACATGGAGTTGGACGCCATTCCGGCCCGTCTCAGCCAGCCCTGTGCTGCAGGTCATGCTTTGACAAGGCAGCGCTCCCTGGCTCTATCACATTTACATGGCTGATCTGATCTCGTTCCCGGAAACCAGATTCTGAGCGATCGTCTCCTGTCCAGAGTTTGCCATCCGATTCGTCGGTCCGGCGGCCTGGAACTCGGCCGCGCATCAATAAAGGGGGAAGGGGGGAGAGGATCTGCAGACGACTGCATACAATCTGGGAACGACGCGCCTGCGGCCGTTTTCGTTATTGCCTAGCACTCTTGAGCGGATCGGCACTGTGGCCGACAAAGAGGCTCTCGGGCCGGACCGGTCTAGCCATTCTGCCACCCTACTCAGGCCCGAGGGACCACCGTTTCTCGAGGACTGTAGCGCCAACGAGCATGCTACGAGCCACCCCCATGCACACCGGTTTCTTGTGTACCGAGCACCGCTTGACACAAGTCTGGAGAAGGGATCAGGCATAGAGCCTGCGGTCTGGATGCTAGGGCAAGCCTGTCTCGTAGAAATTCGCCTTGTCGTGAGCCACGCGTCGCCGTGATTTACTTGAGTAGCTGAGCAATGGCTGATGTGGAATCCTCGGCCGAGATAACAGCCTTGGATTCAGTCTTGGGCCACGGGGCGCCTCGTATGCGCTCGAGATTATGACAGGGTGTGGGTGCACCGCAGCGTGACTCTGGGTTTTGGTTGGATGAGAGGAGGAAGTCGTTCAACGTTTGAGCCTCTGTTGGAGACGCCGTCTACCCGTTCAGCCTTCCCTCGTGGCCAGCAAGACAGCGGGGCGACGGGAGCCGAGAAGCAGTGGATGCGAATGAAGGCGAGCCGGCTGGGCCTCGTCAGAAAGGGGAGCGAAATCTTCGGCTAAAAGCCCTTGCTCGGATGTCTGCAGCTGATTACAATGCCTGGCTGGACTGTCAAGAGGGCCTGAAGAGTATGGTGCTGTCGCTTCCCGTTGATGTGACACGCCGACACCTAGTACTTCAAGCTACGTACCAGAGTAAGAAATGTCGCGCAAACCGAGCTCAACTACGCAATATTGCGCAACGTATCTGCCTGGCCAATTCCGCCTATACAAGCCTAGCAACGACAGTGTTTTACCGTCTCCTTTGCTGAATAGAACATGTAAGAGTGCCCAGAGTGCTTGGCTTGGAGGTGGAGAATGGGGTACGAACAAGAGCTGCCGTCTTTCATGTCGGACGAGCTTTCTGTAGTTTATGTGGGAAGTCCGGCCACGTATTTTGGAGGATGGGGGGCCGTCGCGATGGAGGGCGTCCTACTATTACCGATGCCTGGTAGACTCGTGATACAAGTAGCTGTGAGCTCATCGGGGTGACATCGCGCCGAGAGGTGACCGGACATGAGTAGACCTGCTCGTCCAGATTTGCACCGCAAACAAGGCTGACCGGTGGCCTTTGTGAAAGGTTGAGACAAACCCGGTCCGCGGTGCTACGGCCAGGACCAAGAACGCGCCATGGGGCCTTTTGATCCATTCTTGTAGCCCATGAGGCAAACTGTAGGTCTCACAGCCATCAGGCCTTCAAGACATATTGCCCGATGCCACTGGCATGGCCTGCTCTGGCCTCGTCCGTCTCCGAAAGGAATGGGGGGAGCCAAGTCCGGCCCGGCAGCTCAATTGCGAGCAGCCACGGTCTTCTTTCGCGGCTGGAAGCCTTTGACCGGGGTGGCAGCATACACACGTCACCTGAGCGATGTCGTCCACGGAGGCCAGCCCAGGAGTCCTTGAGGAGTACTTGCCCCTATCCTAGGCGCCATGGGCTAGAGATGCTTGAGCGGGTTTCTGACTTCGAGAACCTTCTCCAGAGATGCTGCAAGCTTCGGGGCAAGGCTCATTGCCCCCGCGGTTAGCAGCACGAGGGGAAAGGCAGTTGACGGAGCCCGGCATAAGTCGACGCAGTTGAAGAGAGGGTTTCCAGGTCATCGAACCTGGCAGCCACATGAAAGGCCGGCGTCCGTGGGATTACATACAAGACGGGTTCCTAGAAGCCGTCTTTACCCACAAACCCGGTAACGAGGACCATTCAGACGCCGAGCGCAAAGTGCATTCGCGGCTTCCCTAGTCGCGCCCTCGCGCCTTAACGTCCATCGCTGGGGTTCGCACATCAAGAGAAGAGTCAGCAGGGAATGATGGGAATATGCATAGAGCTGGACAGTGTCTGTCGGGATCGAACATGGCGGCGCCATTCCATCACGATTCCATGATGATGCGGGACAATGCGTCAGCCTGCAATGGAGTGCAGACGAGATCGATCATCTCATGGCTCGAGACAAGATAGAATACCATCGGAACCAACGGGCTGCACATGAACGGTCCACTGTATTTCGAGTCAGCGCGAGGTCACTACTGCAGGATGGGAACTACCAACAGTCGATCGAATGTTTTGGATGGCTGGTGTCTAGAACTGGTCTCTTTCTGATACCATGGGCACTGGGCCAGTGTAAATAGTTTTCGCGCGACATGGGCAGACCGCGAAACACGAGAGCCTTCAGGGACAGCGCCGATTAGACGGCGCCAGGTTACCTGCGCCTGTCATCGGCTCGTCCTCCTCCGTGCCTGTCCCGGCTTCTGTCCCTTTCTCGCCTGTAGTCACGATCTCGACGATCTCGGCGGTCCCGGTCACTTCTCCCGTCGTCTAGCCGTCGACTGCCACGGGCATCGTCGTGGTGTCGATCTCGCCGGGGGCTCCGGCTCCGTCGATGCCGAGGACGGTCCAAGCCAGATCCCGAGTCACGGTCATCTTTCCGGTCTGCATCCGGCTGCCTTGGCGCGTCTCCCTTGGCACGATCGTCTGTCCCGTGTCGACCACGCATCTCCTCTATCCCATGAACCATCTTGTAACCTCCGTCGTCAACACGCTCATCATCCTCATTGCGGTACTTCCTCCATTTCTCAAGCTCCCGGACACCGCCCCACCCTCCTGTCCTGACGGCAGCATGCTTCCGCTTGGTATTGGTCTCGGAGCGCCAGACGTCGCTTAGCCGACTGACACTTTGGCTGAAGTCGACATGAATACGGCGATCGTCGATGAGAACAGAATCCATTTTGTAGTAGGCCTCCTCGCAGCTCTTCTTATCCTCAAATTCTATAAAGGCGTACTGGAGACTGTCGCCAGTCTTCCGGTCTCGAATCACCTCGCAGCTGAGGATCTTGCCGAACCGACTGAAGATGAGCTCGAGATCCTCATCCGTCGTCACGGGGTTGAGCTTGCAGACGAAAAGCACGTTTTCCGGTGGTTTGACCTCGGCGAACGGAAGGTCGCCCATCATCTCCAACGTCAGCGCCTGGGCTGCCGCCTCTCGTTCCTTCCTCCTCCTCTCCGCCTCAGCCGCTGCTTCTTCGTTGGCCTCCTCATCCAGAAGTTCCTCGTCTTCACCAATGCGAACTGTGGCAAGCTGTGCCTTGCTGGGCGGAGGGGAGCTGCTAGGTTCTCGGAGGCCCGGGGGGTCAGGGTAGGGATCGTCCAGAACGACGGTGTGTTTTATGCGGATGTCGACTAGTGGGTGGCCTCGCTCGTCGACTATTGCGTCGTTGATTTTCTCCAGCACATCAAAGCCCTCCACCACCTTGCCGAAAATAGCTGCTTTCCCGTCCAAGTAGTCTGTATTATCCCCCAGCGTGACGATAAACTGCGAGGCCGCCAGCCTCATCTCAGGGTCGGAAGGGTGTGGAGCGGTCGCCATGCTGACAGTGCCGCGCTCGAGATGCTTGAGCTTCGGGTGGAATAGCGCGGGGAACGCCTTGTCGGTGGGATCGTTGGAGAGAACTCCCCATATTGACGTGCCGCCGTCGGATTGCGCTGAGAGCGGGCCGAGAGGGTCGCCAGTCTGGAAGGAGAAGGACTTTTGGATCGAGTGCACAGGTGCGAAGTTGTAGTATTTGATCTTGCAGAGCTTGAGGAAACTAGAGCATGTTAGCCAGCACTCCATGGCAAGATTGGAGGGCATAAGATGGGGGCGCGTACTTCTCGCACATCTTGGGCACGTAATCGACCAGCAGGTCGATGACGATGTCGCCCGCGCTCGTTTCGAGAAGAACCGACATTTCGGAGGCAGTGGGTTATGGTGTCCTACGAGGCTCTAGCCTTCACATTAGCGCAGCCGTCGAGTCTGCGGACAGAGGCTGTGGGAGCGAGGGGTGTGGTTGTGGAATGAGGTTCTCGAGCAAACGAAGCTTTCTTCCCGCCATTCACGCGGTGAAGTCAAATGGTAGGTTTCGGGTTAGGGTTGTGCCAAGCCAACTCTCTCATCACTCGCAGCATTTGCACAAGTCGCCAGGCAAACAAAATTCATGCCTGTATTTTTCTTCAAGCTAACCACCAAAATGTCTCGTGCGACCAAATGTAGAGCTCCCGCCAATGTCGCTGTCATGCGGATTCTTGGTCTGCCCGGAGACTGCCGGACCGTTGCCCCACTCCAAAAACATCGGAGCCGGCTGGACCGGCTCCCGGCCCCGCACTCCCGTCCTCGTCTGACACGCAAAAATTGGAGCCGACAGCAATCACTCAGATATGTTTGCATGCAGATCTTGAGGTCATAGACCGAGTTCCGATTACAAGTTTCTATCATACGGTGTATGCCGATCATATGGGAACGGGTACACCTAGAAGAACTGCGCCTAGCCGCCTCGTGCTTAGCAAACAATAACGGGGCAATGAATAAGAAATGCCATTGCCGACAGGTATCCCAATGAGGCCGACCCAACTTTTGTAACAGCAGTAGAGCTCGCTCATATGCTGACCATGCTAAACTCCACCCAAAGAAAACACTGATTATGAGGTGATATTTGTGTTGTTTTGTTACCGTGCGCCAAACTCCAAGCTGCCCAGACGGAAATGCATAACCGGGCAAGCCGGGAAACTCCTCCTTTTCTCGCCGCGTTGAGGCAGTGCTATGCAAGAGATCGCACCAGAAAGTGGGAAAAAGGGGCCAACAGTCGCTGCAAACGAGTCGACTGGCTCCACAGTGGTATGAGCGCTAAGAAGACAGTCCCGGGAAGCCAGGTTATGGCTCTGGCGCACTTCGCCTCCTCCTCCCGCTTCGAAGCTCGCGCTCTGTGTCCATTAATCGCCGTTGGACCCAGGTGCGGAATGCCTGATCCTCCCGAACTGTTTCGCAGTTGAGCAACTCCGTCAATGTGCGCTTGATACCCTCGTTGACGTCACACAGTCGAGCTTCCTCCATGGCGACTTGGGAGAGGATTCCGCCATCAGGAAGCGTATCCAGCTCTGTTCCCCATGCAATTCCGGTAGGTAGTGACGTCCGTCGGCCCGGACGACCCGCAAAGCCCCGATGGTGGTGAGGCGAGATGGGCGAGGGACCAAGGATGCCTGGGTTCAAGCCTGCGCGCGTTGGCGACGAAGCTGGGCTGGTGGTTGCTGTCGAGCCAGAGGATGACCGCACAGGACGGAGTTCATCGAGGTGCTGGCGTAGATATTCGTGTTGCTCCTGTAGGAGTAGGTATTTTTGGAGAGCCAGATCGCGGTTATGGTGTAGCGCGCTAGTTGGAGACATGTGGTGACGGTCTGGCACCGCTCCAACTGATGTGGTTGCCGCCATTGTGGTTGTATTGGGAGGTAATACCGGTCCTGCTGGACGGATGCGGATGGTGTATCGCTGGGGGTTTGGGGAGGCAGCTGACCGGATCATCGGAAGTATGGATGTGTTGGCGAATGGCGAATAATGGGCAGGATATAAAACTTGCTCGCTCGATCGATAGGCGCACAGGTTGGACAATGCTCAGTCGGATGACGGTGGGGTCGACGCTCAATCGCGTTTGATCCGATGTGTCGTTGACTTGGTGGTGTTGCGGCCCGGTGATGGCACAGACGGGGAACAGGTCCTTTGACTCTGCGATGATCTCGTATCGTCGTCACTCAAGGTCCAGACCGTCCAGAGCGTGGGGTGGTGGGTGGAGGGATGGCTGGGGTTGTAAGTTGAGGTTGCGCAACGGACTGCTTCAGATGCCACCACGGTCGTGGTCAAGGCCAGTGATCAGGATTGCGGATGCGGAATTGGCGGGAAGCTGCCGCGACTCGAGAGAGGGGATGGCGCACTTTTTATGAAGCAAGCCGTACGACGCAGCAAAATAGCAAGCAAGAAATGAGACGCCGGCCGGACAGTGGAGATCAGCTTGATGATGGGGTTTCCCGAGTGGACCTCGATGGCACCACGAATCAGTTCAAGCGGCGGTCCAGACCCCTGCTATCTCTCCAGCTCACCGCCTGCAAGCAGCTCTGCGAGTGGCCGATTGCGAGGTCCGGATTGGAACTCCGTCTGCGATGCACGTTGATGAAGCAAAGCAGGGTGTGCGCAAGCCAGGTCGGTGTTTGTCGATAAGACACTGGACGAGGTTGCGGAGCTCACAAGAGTCTAATGAGAAGAAGGCGCCGGGCGGAGGCCGAAGCTTCGGGAGGCCGTGGCCAGATAATTAATAAAATTTCGGCAGCCGTCAAACAAAAATGGCAGATACCCGTCTGCAAATCGCCCCTTCAGGGAAATTGAATTCCCCGCGTCGCGCTAGGATCGCGATAAGAGATCGGAAGGTCAAGTCGGTCGCTTCTTGGTTGCGTGCAGGAACGTCGTGGTGTGGCGCCGACCACGTTCGTTGGGGGGAGATTGCCTCGATGGCGCGCAAGCTTCCAATGCGACAGTGCCCAACGCCGAGAGCAGAGCAGATAGCCCAATGGTTTGTTCGGATGAAGTGGTGTGAAGCCCCAGTCGCCGGGACCAGTCGAATTTGCAGCTTGTCGACGTCGAGGACCGAGGAAAGGACCGGGAAGGAAGGAGGCAGTTGACCTGTCTCACCGAGGGCGGCATCAGAGGTGATAAATTGAGTCCATGGCACCACCGAATCTGTGGCGTCATGTCATGACGGCGCCACGTCTGTTCCGCCCGAGCAAACGACACGGCACGTCCGTCAGAAGCGCATGTTCGAGAAGCGGGAGAAGCAGCACGGGGTCGTATTGCGGTTTCTGTCGAGCCCACGATTCGTCGGGTCGTTCCATGGCGTGAATGAATCCATTGCCTCCGTCCAATCGCCGATTCGAACAGTGCTCAGGAAAAAGGCATTCTTCCCCGCACTCGACCTTCTTGGCACAAAACGAGGAGCGAGAATCCCACCAGGGCCATGACGTAATTGGCCAGCCGCCAGAGCAAGGGGAAATGACGACACCGCTTGTCAACGACGGCAGGCCACACATGGGGAACGCGTTGTCAACTAGGCTTTTTTGTCATGGAAACTAGTGTATACTCTAGAGCGGTGCGTCTCTGCTACTACCAGATTAGAAACACGGGGAAACGGGATCTGAGGTGCCGCCCAGCTGTCACCTGTTCCCAAGGGAATGGACACAGGCCCTTGGCACACATGGCGACGCGGCATCAAGGCGCCTGGGGCGAGCCGGATCGACAAATAATCGAGGTCGCTTCAGATGATCTGCGCGTCTGGGTGCCAACACCGGAATACTTGAAGTATCATCCGTCTGGCAAGTGACTGTACCTGCAGAGTGAGGGTCGGGCGGAGGGGTTCTCGGTAGGCCAAAGAAGGGAACGGACTAACTCCTCCGGCGGGATCAACCGTCGACGTAGTGTACTCTGTCATGACCTTCTTTGTGATCTCGATCAGGGGCATTTTGCTTGGTTTATTCGACTGGGAATGACCTCATCATTTTACCCGGGATCCTATCTTACGTAACCAGAAAACTTCAGTCTTTCAGCGCGTGTATTCCACGGCAGGCGCATGATCAGATTGAACCACACATGCGAGGTCATCATTCTACCTGACCGTACATCTCTACCTGACCGTACATCCTCCCTTGTTTTCGGTCAGGGCGACATCTTTGTCGCAGCGCCTCGATGGCTGCCTCTACACTATGGTGGCTTGGCCGAGTCGAGGAATGCGATGTATCCTGCCAAGCCTGCCTTGGACCGGCGGCAGGTCGAGACCGGCTAACAGCAAGCAATATGAACTCAACGACGGTTGGGTCCGGTGTACTGAAGTGCCTCGGCCGTCTGACGGTGGCCGCGCAACATTGATCGACAGCAAGCGGGCTTTCATGGAGTTGACAGACGGGCAGAGGTGTCCAAACTCAAAAGCGGCGTCGGATCAGCGAAGCGCCGCGCGACGCGCAATCCTCCTGTCGATATGGAAACCATGAAACTATGCAAGATTGTCAGCACGGTTCGACCTTCAACCAGCTAATGTCAGGGGCGAGACTGTGCGTTCTACTTCCGGTGGGTTGCGCAGTAGATTGCAGGACGGGACTGCGGTTCGATTCGGATCCCTCACCGAATGGTGATGGTTAATCCTGTGTCCACAATTCTGCCATTACTCTAGACGTATCTTATCTTCTGCAAGTGCCAGCTGGGCCATGGTGATGATTAGTGACTCTGGAGGGTGGATCAGACCATGATGAGGGACGATGAGGGATGAAGGGATGTTCATTCCAATTTTGAACTCGCTCACTGGTCAAGGAGATGGGCGAGGACCTGGAGTTGCGGGAGTGGCTGACTGGCGCTGGAAAGCAGCACGTAGAAGAAGCAGAGCAATGGAAGAAACAGAGCAACCAGAGTCCAATCGAGACCGGTCGCTATGCTATCTCAGATTCGTCGCCGTGTTCCGTAGACTCGCAGTGATAAGAAATGCGGAAACACTTCAGACACAAGAGAAGAGGCCAGAACGAGCAATGTAGGCCACTCGAAACTCCAATTCCGATGCAAAGTGTCGCCCCCCACTACAACGCCAAACAGCTATTTTCTACGCGCTGGCCGTAAACACAACTGCCCAAGTCATGAACAACCTGGGCCAGCGAGCAACAAGCCGGAGGTTACACCAAGAGAAAATGGAAAATAACATAACGCGACGTGTGCCGAGGAATGAGACAGTCAAGACAACTTGCGGATATCACAAGCAGAGAATTTTCTTCTCCATGGCGCAACCCGTAGGAAGCGCACACAGCGAAAAAAAAAGAAGTTTGAAGACAGCAAAAATTCCGACCGGAACGGCCCCGAAGGACAATTCATGGCAGAAAGCACCACGATGTGCAATGCAGGCTCTCCACCATAGTGCAAGGTGTTCTTGATCTCCCTGCACTCAATCAAGGTAAGTATGAAGAAGAAAAGAAAAAGAGGTGGAAGAAGGGGAGGGAGGACGAGTTTAAATAGAGACCATGGATGGTCCGTGCACGATCGCAAATTTGCGATTACCCACTTTTCTGGTTTGGGTGGGGCCGCAGGCAGCGGGAACCTTGCTGGCCACACTGGCCTGCCGTGCCTGCCTGCCACTGGACGCGAGTCACCGGCATGCAGAAAGCAACATCAGATGAAGAAGGAACAAACACGGGTGGGTGGCCACAGATCGATGATGAGGCAAGTCTCGTTCATCTGAAAGATGTTGCTTTGAAACAGGAAATGCGGATTTTCAGAAGGTTGCACCGAACCATCGGGTTGCATCCAAGCCACCTCCTGACGCCACCACCGTCACGACATCGCGCATTCCCCGAAGGTCTCGGAATGCCTCACAACTTGCGTCTGCGGTGAAACGAAAAAGAACTTCATGATCTCTTATTTCAAGCTGGTTCTCTATCTGGCATGATAGTGTTATCTCAACCGTCTTTAGCACCCGTGGTTCCTGATCTATGTTAGAACCAACCCTAATCCCAATCCTGCTGCTCGTCGACCTCGAAAGATTGCAGCCTCGACGGTGAAGCATGTGACTGTCCCGGCTATGCCGGTGATGATTAATAAGAAATCGATGCCGTATCGCGTCTTTCGTCTGACAAGCGATATATGCGAAAGATTGCTATTGTTGAATTCACCTGTCACTATTCTGGACTGCCGACTGGATAATCGACCCAGGTGTCAGTCTGAAATATCTTATCTTGCAGACACTTGGGACGGTTTTTCGTCAACCTGCGAACGGACATATTCGGGAGTCTTTTCATGCAGATACGGACATTACAGATACAGAATGCCGATTTGGTCCGTTGGTCGGTCATAGATGTTTCCGTCGGACCACTCGGAAGTAAGATTTGCTAATAAGAGATCTCTTTGATAACGATGGCCTAATTTTGGATTGATTATGTCTCTCTGCCGGATGTCAAGATAACCTTAGGTTAACCGGTGTCAAACAAGATTTGACATTTATGTCCTGACCTCAGAATATATCTCCTTGACAAGATTGCCAGACGCAGCCGAGTGGGAATTCCGCCTCCTGAAGCTTCTGCTGACTTTTGATGCCTCGTACTAGAGGCAAGGCCCTGTCGTGCTGGCATATAACCACACTTGGGGTTTCAAAGTGCTGACCTTAGAATTCTGGCAACCCTTTAGAAGGTTGGTCAATTAGGTAGGTATGATCGGATTGCAAAATCGTCACAACCAGGATTGCACTCATCCATGTTGACTTTGTGAGAAACTGAGATCTCAGAAGGGAGTCGTGTGTCAGCTTAGCTGGGCCGGGTCATCTTGTCTGTCTTTCTTCATCGACTTGGCTGGCTCTGAATAGCCTCATCCGTTTGCCTGCAAGACGATCAAGAAATGTAAGACAGTGAATCAGAAACAAAAACAACAGAAACAGCATTTATTCCAAGATCTACCACTCCATACCTATATTCACATACTCCACATTTCATGATATCAAAAAAATAAACATTAACCCCCCTCCCTTCCCCAAAACCCAAATCAGGGTAGTCTATCATTCCCATCCCCCCCGCTCCCAAAAAAACACCCCAGATCCTCCTCAGCAATAATAATCATGATCACAAGGCTCGTCCGGCACCAGCGTAACCGTCACGACCTCGACAGGCGACGTCGTCGTCCTCGTCGGCCTCGGCTGCAAGTACGTGATCTGCGTCGAGATGACGGTCGGGTACGGCCCGTCGACCGTGATAAGCGTGGTGAGCGTGCGGATCTCGGCCGAGGAGCCGCCCTGGCCCTGGCCCTGGCCTGGGTTGTTGTTGTTGGAGATGGGTACGCATTGGGAATACCAGACACTTTTTTCGGAATAGTCAGCTTTTTCATTTTTCTTGTTCTCCTTAGGTGGTTTTCCCGATTTCGGTATTCTCGAACTTCTCTGCCGTGCTCCTTTTCCCCGGGGGTCTTGTATTGGGATTGGTTTAAAGGGAGCATTGGACTCACTTGCTCGCACTGCTCTGGCAGTAAGAGCCTGCCGGGCATGAAGTCGGTCCATTATATGTCTGTCCACCGCCTGTTGAAGTCATTCGTCAGTACAAGCTCGTCCACTCCAACATAAATGTCCCGAACCCGACCGTGTCTGCGCGGGAGAGAAGAAAAAAACTCACATTGACCATAAAGCGTCTGTGTCGCCCCCGGTGGGTAGCTGGTTGTCCGCGACGGTACCGTAGTCACCGGCGGGGGCCGCCCCCTCTGCGCCGCAACCATGCCCGTCCCCGCGAGGAGGGACAGGAAGAAGAGTGAGGTGACCATTCTGAACTCCTTGCTTCGCGCCTCTGTCCTTGATTCCTTTTCGAATACAGAAAGTAAGATGGCGGTAAATAAACCAGGACAAATACCTGGCTGGCACAGACGCGACGAAAAATGGACACCAAAAAAAAAAATCACAACAAGGGGGGTGAGCACCAAATGCGAGCAGGGACCCATCAACAAATATGTATTCCTTAAAAGACCCAAGAAAAGTAATAACACCTGGGAGACCAAAAACCTGAACTACCCAATAATCCCATTTCATCCGGCGCGCCTGCCCGCCCCGTCACTTCCCGCGAGACCGAAACGACCCAAAAAATCCCAAAAGCCAAGCTGTCGGTCGGACTGGCTGCCCTGCCTACCCTGCCCGCCTGCCACTTAATATCCAATATCCAGGTCCCAGGTTTTTCTGCTGGGAGTTCGTCCCATATTAATATCCCGGACCTGCAGAGGGGGTCGAACTTTCCAATATCCATCCGCTCGGCCTGAGTGGCTGACAGGAGGCCGTTACGATAGAAGCCGCGTCTCACTGACAAGGTACCCTCTTCTCTTCCTTGCCCTGTCAACGAGGGATCAAGATGTGTTTGTCGATTGCCGGGCATGTTGACAGGACGAGTGGTTTTGCTGCATAAAAGTGAACGGCAGTTGACCCGGTGCGATGGAATCCCACTTGGAAAATACAAGCATTGCCCAGCGACATCTTGCCCCATCTGCCCCATATCGCTATCCATGGGAAGGGTATCTTACCTACTACCATGTTATCAGCTCCAGTGTCGAGCGTGTCATCACTGGACCGTCATTCCGGTCGCCGCGGTTCCCAACAGGCCAAGGATCTCCCTGTCCTGTCAACCGCGTCTCTCTGCCGGCCGCAGCATTTCCCGGGCCGGGCGACCATGTTGGGGGTCAGAGGTATGAACGCTACTGCGTTAGTCTGCCATCATCTTTCACCTACACACCCGTCGTAATTAATAAAAGGTACACCCGGTGCCTAGGTGAAAGAGGTGTGGTCTGTGGAGGTGGACTTACCATATAAGCGAGAGAGAGAGACGGAAAACATCGCAAGCCTCCTCCTCGCTTTCCTCGTCTATTCCAACCCGTGGTTCCACTGCATCGGATGTTTTTCTGTTCCCTCATCCTTACTTTTCATTTGCCCCCCCCCTTGTTTCTACGGTAGACCTCTCTCTTTCCGGTATCTCGCTCGCTACCGCTACGCGACAAACGAGCGAACACTAACTGGCTCCCCAAGGACCTGGGTTCCATCCCACACAGAGTGGAAGCGAGAAACACAGGGGACCAGTCTGTGTCTTTTTTACCGAGTTGATGAAGGCCGTGGCTATTTTCAGCATCAGTAAGGTCCCAATACTTATAGGTGTCGTCGCCAAGCCCGAGCCATATTGAACGAGACAGATGGGGTATGTCCGCAGGCCTGTACCTCGAGCTTCTCTCTCTCTCTCAGGTCCAGGAAAGCGCCAAATCAGAACGCTTACCCGCTGTTCCTGTCCTTTTTCGTTCCCCTGGGTAAAATGGGAAAAGGGATTGGGCGCTGCTGTGCTCCGCTCTTCGTCTTCTGTCTCCCGGAACGGCGGGTAAACAACCGGGAACCAGATAGCCGCGACAAGCCACACCCATCACACAACTTTACCTATCTGTTATACTTCCCGCTATCGCGCGCCAAGGCTGATGCCAACTAGCTGAGAGAGAAGCCGGTTTGCATGAAGCGGATGCGGCGTCCCTCTCCCGGCGCCCGTCTCCAACCTACCGCTGGGGCTGTTGGGATGAGCAGCCTGAAAAGGTATCCGCCTTGGCTAGATTGCGCGTCAGCAACGGAGCTCCGATCGTATCGCCCCAAACGGTTGTACCCGGTCCGGATGGGCACCGGCTGCGATCCGTGGGCCTGGTGTTGTGATCCAAACGGATGACACCCTGGGAGACTCTGGAAAGGCCCAACGCAAGTACCGAGCTGCACTCCAACTACCCAGCATCTATTCTTGTCACCCAAATGGACCCTGGAATGCGGACACATGATCATCAACGTCAAGTTTGATTGCGCAGATAGTGCTGGTGACTTTCCTTTGGCTACTGGTGTTTGAGGATCTGGTATAAACTCATAAATCCCAGAGCGAAATGCGACACCATAAGTCAAGGCCGAGCTGCGGCCTTTAAAGTGTTCTGTATTTTCTTTCCTCGGAATCTCCCATCGGGTGCTACTCTGGACGAACTGCTCCGCTGTATCAAGCGCCATTGCTATGATCTTCAACTTCGCAAAAGGCCTTGAATGTGATGAACTCGTCGTCCTCCCCTCCCTCCGACTCCATCACGCATTCGGCTGTCGCACCCACGAAGTAGACGTATCCTTCTTTGATCTCCTGGACTGTCGGCCCCACCGAAATTTTGCCCTTGCCAGAAGTGCAAATGACGATGCTCGGTCCATCGAGCGGGTCGAAGGTTGCTTTTGACCCTTGGCCGTAAAGTACCGTCCTCACCACGCTGAATTCTTCGATTGGTGGATCGTATAGGAGAGCAGATGACCCAGAAGAATATGCAACTCGGTTGAGCGTCACATAGGGATAATCAGTTGGATGCATCTTTTGCTCGTCGATGGGTGCGTAATTGTATGTGAGCATACCGACAAGCGTATCCACGTCCTTGAACTTGGGTGTGAAACCGGCTCGGACCACATTATCGCTGCTCGCCATGCACTCCATAATGTCTCCGCTGACATAGGCGTGGATGTCGTCGGCTTGCAGGAAGAGAGCTTCCCCGGGCTGCAGTGTCACATAGTTCAGGAAGAAGAGGACGAATAGGCCATAATCAGGACCGAATTGCCCATAGAGACGCGTTACTAGCTCGGCCAAGACGGAGCCGGATGTTGCGGTGACCCCTCCGCCGGCAAAATCCGCACCGGCAGCACTGGCAGACTCGGCGAGAATCTTGGCTGCGGCGGCCATGTCGGATTCCGATGAGGACATAACTTGGCCAAAGACCTTCTGCAACGCCTTTTTCAGTTTAGATGGGTCCGAATCAGCGCCGACGGCTGTGACGAACTCGTCAGCGGACGCATCGCCGATGAGCTGTCGCAGAGCAGGGACCTCTTTCAGGAAAAAAGCGATCTCTTCCACAGGCCGAAAGCCGCAGAGCCCTTCAAACGGAGTGATGGCGATGGCCATCTCGGGTTTGTGGTTGTCATCGGGGTAGTTTTTGGGGTCGCGGGCGTGCAGTTGCTCGGCGAGCTTCTTGTTGGGGTGGGCTTGGATGGAGAGGGCTTTGTTGATGGAGAGGACTTTGAAGAGGAAGGGCAGCTTTTTGCTATACCGGGCCGCCACGGAGGGGCCGAGTAAGGCCTGGTTATCTTGGACGAGGTCGAGCAAGGTGCGGCCAGTCGTGAGATCTTTCGACGGGTTGGAGGGGTGGGTTCCCATCCAAAGCTGCAGAGGGCACGACGTCAGCCACAGTTGATCGGGAACGGCGTGTAGTGCTGCTGATCATGGGGAAAAGTGGGCGCTTGCCTCAGCGTATGGCCGGTCATCTTGGATCGAGAGTTCCTCGGACGGTGTCGCGGCGGCGAACCTTGCAGCAGCCGACGACTGACCCTTCTTCCCCCAGTCGTATGAATTGACCCCGCACTGGAGTCGAATCAACGGGACCTGCATGTTGGGGCTGTCGTTGACCGAAAGGGGGTGGGAATTGTTATGGGAACGAGGAACGAAGCTTTGTCTGGAGCAGGGCCGTCCCGGAAACCCAGGATCCCAGTTGTGTTCGGATGGTTGAGCTTGTTGGGATGTCTGCCCCTCCTTTTCCGTCAAGCTTGGAGCTTCCCCGTGTTGAAGAGAAGAGCTGCGAGTGGAGAATGCGCTGTGCTTTCCGCGCACTGTACAGGGCCCATCTGCGGCTGGGAAATGCGGGGAAACACAGTGAACAAGATTGGCGCGCACGGTGAATATGGCGGGGGAGGTGTTCAATCTGACCGCCTAATTCTGCCAGCTGCTGTGTCGACATGCAACACCTCGATTGCTTGGTCCGATGGTCATCGACACGTGCGCGAGGGACTACGACTCATATTCCACCATTTGAAAGAACCGTCTAAAATGGGCCCTAGGATCCGCGGGGCTCATCAAGGCAACCGGCATCCATTCGTGTTTTGACGGAGTCGGACCTGTGACGCGTCGTTCAACACCCGAGCAAGTCAGGGTACCTCGTCGTTGAGACGGCCCAAACTCAATTTCAAGTGTGTTTATCTCTACATAAAAGACCCACGAAGCACTTCCATTTTGTGCGCAGCTGACTGGACAAACCGCACAGTATAATTGGCGCAAATCGATGACAGGACCCCCAGACCGCGGAACGATACACGAAGGCATCTCCAGCGGCACGCCAAAGATCCGCTAGAATTAAGGGATAGTTGACCATGTCAGCGCGAAACCGCAATCAGCGCGGCCCCAACCGCAACAGCGGCGCCACGCAGGGCGAGGAGGCTCACATCTGGGTCCAGATCAAGGACGACCTCCGAACCATGATCGATGGCGTCAACAGCAGCAACGACCAGATCCGTGGCATCATTGCGCAGGATAACTACATGACGAAGAACAAGGACACCGTGAGCATGTTGACCGAGGAGCAGAAGCTCGATGGCCTTCTTCGGGCCGGTGTTAAAGGCGCCGACGTATCCAAGCAGCAAATGGACGCGCTCATCGAGCACATCACGGTTCTCAAGGCACTGGTCAAAGCTAAGGAAGACGCCGAGGCCCAGATAGCTGGCACCACGTCGTTATCAGGCCGCGACAGGCCCAGTGGGCTGCTCTCCGGCGCCCCCAGGTCCTCCTCAGCGCGACAATCCGGGATTAGGGATAAGGGCGATCGGGATAAGGAACAACGGGAGAAGGAACGCGACAACGGACGGGATCCTGGGTCAGTCTACGACTTCGATGGCGCGGGCGACTCTCCTGTGCCGTCACCGATCGGCGGTCATACGCGCAAGTTAGGGGGTAGCGGCGGGGCGGGTAGCGACCGGTCCGGCAACCGAGACAGCCTCCCGCCCCGCGGCGGCGACAGAGATACGCCGGGAAAAGCGGATAGTGTACCGCCTGAATCGGCGGGACCTGGGTCGGCGACAGCTGCGCAGAGGGCCAAGGTCACTTTCTTCAAGGGGCAGGACGTGGTGTTCAAACCCAAACCTACAAACACCAACGAGAGCACCGAGTGGATGATGGGCCGCGTGCAACAAGTCCTGGGTGAAGGGAAAGCGCGACGGTACAAGGTTCAGGATGCGGACCCCGACCTGCCGCCCGACCAGCGGGTCGAATTTCGGACGAGCGCCAGCAGCATGATTCCTATTCCCGCGGCCGGTACTGAGCTGCCCAACCTGGAAAAGGGCAAGACGGTTCTTGCGCTCTATCCCGACAGCACCACGTTTTACAAAGCGGAAGTCATGGGGACGGATGGACCGACTGGTAAGGTCAGTCTGCGGTTCGAGGGTGAAGAAAACAGCGGCACCCTCCAGCTCGTGGAACGACGATATGTGGTGGAGTATAGAAACTGATGGGATGGAGTCAGTGGCGTGTCGCTTTGTGGCACAAGCGCTTCAGACTCGGAGTGCCCGACGGGGGAACAGCTTTCGCGCAATTGTCTGTCTTGGAGGCTGCTGCTCTTGGGAGCATGCTAAGGTGTATATACACTTGTAGAATCCTATCTTCAATGACATTGGGGAATGATAAACAACAAACCGGTTCTCGTGCGTTGAAGATAGTTATGTGGCTTGAAGATGTGGCTTTGTCGAGCACAAGCTTTGGTTGGCAGTGAAGAGCTGGTCTGTGCACAGGCGGCAGCTCGAACCGAAAGCACAAGCCATGCAGCAGGGGGGCGCCGAGTTGCCATTGGCTGCGGTATTCAGGGGTTCGCAGATTGTGGAAGCTCCCAAGCTCCTGAGTCTTCACAAGGTTTGATGTTTCGAACTCTGCGTCCGTGTCGTCCTTGTGCTCAGAGACCCCCTTTCGATCCCTAAACGCCTGCTCCCCGACGACGCCGGATTTTACGCTTGCGATTCTTCTGCTCGAGCACACAGGATTCCGACGACGAGCCCCGCGGAAGAGAACAGACCCAGCGCGTCTGCCAAGCCGCAATTTCCATCGCGTCCCTCGGTGTTTGGAAGCGCGCCGGTGAACCCCCAACGTGTTGCTCTCCGTTTCACAAAGGTGAGTCTCCCACCTCAGCCTTGCCCCCTCGACTGTCGCTGCATCCAATTGGATCTTTGCTCCTTTCTCCTGGCTTTTCTCCTTTCCCAAACCACATGCTGGCCTCTATTTGTCGCTGACCTTGACTTCCTCTCCTAGGCCAAAGCTGTTTACATCTGTGTTGCTTGTGCGCCGTTCCTTGATAAGCCCACGTCCCCACCGACTACCGAAGGGATTGTTGCGGTTCCACGATCTCGAAATCCATCTGTTTATATATATACCGAACGAGGCATCCTGCCCTTTCCGTCGGGTTTCGTGCGATCGATCGAAGAGCTTCCATCCCCCCTCCTCCGTCCGCCGTCCTCGGTTGGCGCGTGATACTCCAGACTACAGAAAAGAGGTCCTTGCGGACAAAACCCACCTTCAAGATGGGAAACTCCATGTCTGGGTTCTCGGGCTTGCTCCACAAGCTTTTTGGTTCAAGAGAAGTTCGGATCTTGATGCTGGGGCTCGATGCCGCTGGCAAGACGACGATTCTGTACCAGCTCAAACTACCGCACCCCGTGACGACGATCCCGACTGTCGGTTTCAACGTCGAGTCCGTGACAATGAGGAATGTCAAGTTCAACATTTGGGATGTGGGTGGCCAGGACAAGATCAGACCTCTCTGGAGACATTACTACAGCGGTATGGAGCCTTGACTTGGTTTCGTTTTTGTCTCTATGCCTTCATCCCATATCTGCTCTTTTGGTCTGATCCGCAAGACTTGTTGTCTTTTCGTCCTCGTTGCTCCAGTGCCTGAAGCTAAACCTTTCATCCCATAGGCACACAAGGTCTGATCTTCGTTGTCGACTCGGCAGACCGCGCGCGTATCGACGAGGCCAGGACGGAACTTCACCGAATCATCAGCGACCGGGAAATGAGGGATTGCTTGCTTCTGGTGCTGGCCAACAAGCAGGATCTTGATGACGGTGAGTATCTTTTGTCGAGTTTCCGCTCGTCACACCCCCTAGGGACTTTTCGTCCCACCTCGTTTGCTGGGTGGCCAATGCTGACCATGTTTTTCTCTCGATATAGCCATGAAACCACTCGAGATCACCGAGAGACTCCAGCTCAACAAGATCAAGGACAAGGTGTGGTTCGTGCAACCAACCGTGGCGACGCGGGGAGACGGGCTGAACGAGGGCTTCAACTGGCTGTCGGAACACACCAAGGCGGCCCTCCCGGCCAAGAAATAGTGGCAGAGCCGCGGGTTTGTGCTACCTTGAGGATTTTACAAGATGGTGGCGTACCAGTATCAACTGGCGGTTCGAGACAGTGTGGTTCCCTCCGGCATATAAATCGGCGGGAATTCGAGGGGAAGACAAGCCAGGACAGAATCACGACAAGGACGGGATCTCTAAGCACACGGACGACACCCCCCTTCGATCACGAGAATGGACGCAGCGCGCATCCCCGCATTCTCTCGAAATCGCTGTCTGGGGAACACTTGGGGGAGAGGGGAGATGGAACACGAAACGACAAGTCGCTTTGGATGGGGGTATTTCTAACGGTCAGGAGTGGGAACGGAAGGGGGAGGGGCGGTTACTTATAATATCGGGGGAAGCATTTTTATTTTTGGATCTATACGGGTGTGATCAAATTCTGTTGTAATTTTTCTTTTTGTCACACATCGCGAAAGCTGCGCGTCGTCGAAAGTTTGTGTCTTTTGGAGGAAATATTTCCTGGGAACGGGAACTGGGGGCTTGCGGTTTTTCTTTTCCCTTTATATACCTTGTTGACGTTGATGAACTGTTTTCCCTCCCTCCGCTCTGTTGGAGTTTGGTCTGTCAAGTTTGTGGTGTGTTTACTTCCTTGACCGCTTCGAGATCGGGGCGAGAGAGGAGAGCGAGAAGAGATGAATACCCGAGTGGAGAGAGCATCCGAGTTAGAAGTCGAAGAAAACTAGTTTTCACGAAATAACTTTTTATTGTCAAGATTGTCACACCGCCAGGTCAAGTACACTGTTGCAGTATTTCTCGAGAGCAAAGCTAATCACGGCACTTAATATTCATGACGCGCTGCTGTTGGGTATCATTTCCAGCTTTTACATCTTTCCTCGACGCCTCCGCTATGCGCGCTAACCATGCTGTTTACGCCCAAAACTAGATGCACTGCAAAACCAATAACGCCTGCTCATGTTGCCAAAACACGCTTCCATGTTACTGTTCCATCATTTATGTTTTTTACGGTTCCGGCGACGTCGTTGTAGATGGGTCATATGAGCCCTTCGGAGTTGAGACTCATCGAGGGTCTCATTTAGGACCTCATCTAGGCTTTTGGCCAGTGGTTGCATATCCCCAGGAGGTTGGACTTCTTATCCTTCCTTCATTCTCTTCCCAGGACGCAGCGAATCATCGGGCAACCCGCTCCGTTTGGTACCCGGAAGCGAGCTTGTCTTGATATCGTTGTCATCCTGGCTCACTCTTCGATGTGGGTACTCCGTCTTTAGGCCCTCAAAACAGTTGGCGCTGACCGGGTCCCCAGTGTTAAAGAAGGGATGGCGGAGTGCGGTGGCGGCCGTCAGACGTTTTTCGGGGTCGTACTCGAGCAGTCCGGCAAGCAGCTTGTAGCCTTCCGGCCCGAGACTCTGGAGCGACTGGGCTCCGGGAGCGGGTCCTGCACCACCGGCATGTTGGTTGATCGTGTTGTAATACCACTTCTCAAGATGACTCCCTCCACCGGTTTGCCTTTGGGCTTGGTAATGGTGACCGTGGTGGTGACCATGATGTGGTGCGTTGAGGGGGGGTTGCAGCGTGGACAACGAGTTGTACTCCTGCATCGCCGTCAACAAGGGCCATCGTTCTTTCGTCGGCATTCCCATGATGTCGACAATTTTCTGCATCTGGTTCCGCTGGAACGGGACCGTCTTCTTACTATCCATCTTGGCCTCCTCGCCCTTGAAAATGGGGCGTAGCGACAACAGCTCGGCAAAGATGCACCCGACCGCCCACATGTCAATGGCAGGCGTGTAGTGCCTGCTTCCTAGAAGAAGCTCTGGCGCACGGTACCATATCGTCACGACCACTTTATCGCCGCTGTAGAGACTGTGGAGAGGCTTGTTGAAGAGGCGGGCAAGACCGAGATCGCCAATTTTGACCTCCCCGGCCGACGTGACCATGATGTTGGCCGGTTTGAGATCGCGGTGCAGCACCCAGTTGGTGTGCAGGTACTGACAGCCGTTCAGCAGCTGAAACATGATGCTCTTGATGGTCGTGGGAGGTATCGGATGACGCGGCTGCTGGGTGTGGTGGTGAATGATCTGGAGGAGATCATGTTCGGCAAACTCGAACACCATGAAGATGCACTTGTCCTCGAGAATTATCTCGATCAGCTTGATCACATTCGCGTGGTTAAGTTCGGAGCACAGAGCCATCTCTCGGATAGCTGACTGAGATATGCCGGTGTACGACACCTGCTCGCCCTCCTTATCGGGCTTGAACTTCTTGATGGCGAACTCGCCCGGCTGGCCGTGGCGGCCGTGAGCTTTGTACACACGGCCATACGTTCCGCTGCTAATGAAGCCGATGACCTTGTACTTGTCAGTAACACGGACCTTGCTCTGGTAGCCGATGGGCCCAATACTGCGGTCGACCGGATCTGCGGGGACGCGTTAGCTCGTGCGGGGACAAGCGGTATATATGTCTCATCTGGAGACGGCAAGACCACGGGAGAGGGGGACTGAGGAACTGACAGGCCCCAACTGGATACCCAGACGGTTGCCGGGAAGGCACGGGAAGGCCCATCATGGCGGAACCGCCGTCTCCGGAGACGAAGCGGCCGAGGACAGGGAACGACGTGGTTTGGTGCTGCATGCCGGCCGGACCCGGGTAAGCGAGGCCATCCGGGAGAGCAGCCGGCCGCCCGTGCGCCGGTGGAGGGAATCGGTCCCCCATGACGGGTCTCGGGCGCTCATTCGCGGAGTCGACGGAGTGGTGGAAGAAGGACAGAGCAGGAGCAAGGTGGCAGATATCGAAGCGAGAAAAAAGAAGCAAGCAGGAAAAGCTCGGACGCTCGGGTAGGGACAGCCGCGCAGATGCACGACATCACAAGGATTGCGTATCGAGCGGTAGTTCAGGGCAGGGATCGATACGAAAGACGAAAAGGACACAGGCGGCCGACGACGACGACGAGGGCGACGACGACGACGACGGACGAAGACGGCTCGTACCTTCGAATGCGGCCTGCACGCTCCGCTTCAGAGTCTGCGTCCTGGCAGCGGAGACTGAGCCCGGGCCGGTAGCAGCTGACGGCGGGTTGGTGAGACTCATTTAAATCGCTTCGAGGCCAGCCCGAGGCCCCGCGGGACTAGCCAAGGAGCCGAAGGACGCCGCTCAAGGCAAGTCCAGGCCTGAAGGTCGAGATGGGATGGCGGCGGCTTTCCTGCTTGGGCGAGTCAGCCGGACAATCCGGCGATGCGTGTGGCCCAGAGAGCGGATCGCAGACAAACACTCTGACGACGCTATTGCGGCCTCATGGCCCCGCGGCACACACAGGAACTGGCACGATTGGGCAGGCCCGGTCAGGATGGCCTGGATGACCAGGTGGGGCTGCTGATGAGCGGAGGCGAATTTGGGGGGAGCGAATGCCCACGCGAATTGCGAGACAGAGAAGGAGTGATGGGGAATAGCCCTGGATTTGGATTTGCTCCCAAAAAATCTCTGTTGAATGCAGGTAAACGTCAGTATCCAAGGCCGACTCGGATGCGCCTGGTGTGTGTTGTGTTGTGAAATGTGAGTTCAGACCGCAGCCACGAACCACCGGACTCAGGAGGTCAGATCGCTCTTGCCGTTGGCAGTTGATGTTGCAGATCTTCAAAATGTGGCTGGGGTGCGGGACCACTCAGTGTGGCTGGTATGTGGCTGGTATGTGGCTGGTAAATATCACCAACAGATCCCGCTTCAAAGCCGGTTTCATGTTGACATATCAAGAAGACATTTTGGCTGTCCGTAATGATAGGGGGCTGCGCCTAGAGCATTCTGTTTTCTAGGGGCTTTTTGGAAGCCCCAAGGCACCACGCAATGGCACTGCCCCTGTCTTTCACGATGGAGACCCGGGAACCCCTTACGGTGGGTTGGCACTCCGCAAGGGTTCTTTTTGACAATAGTTGGAATACGGTCAAAATTTGCATGTCAAGGCTCAAGACTTGCCAATCATGAAGCGCTTCGCCTTTTCCGGCCCCGTCCGTCTGCCGCTATGACAACATAACGCCTGCTAGCACAACCCTTGTCTCCTCTCATCGCGGGCCCAGCTTCTCCAGCACCCTAGGCCCTTCCTCCTCCCACTCTTTTTTCGTAATCCACATGCTCTCCTTGTCGGCCATGATGTTTGCCAGCACAGCACCTCCAAGGAAAACCATGTGTCTTCTCCGGGGCGGGTCTTCTATCCTGACCTTGAACTTGCTCAACCGTTCCGGGTTGCCCCCTAGCACCCTCGTGAGCCACAGCTGCTTCAGCTCCTTCTCCAGGCGGGAAGGGAGACCCGGATACATGCTGCTGCCGCCCGATAGCACAATAGCCTTGAAGAGCGACGACCGCACATCAACGTCGGCGGACTGGATAGTATTGAACAAGAACTCGGCGATACCGGGCTGGTCGCAGTCGACGAGATGCGGCTGGAATAGGCATTCGGGAGCTTCGAAGCGCTCCGATCCTACTCGGATGACTCGGCCGTCCGGCAGGGTATAGCTTTCCACCAGCACCGTCGTATCCTCGCTCAACCTCTTATCCAGCTCTAGGTCGTAAGATACGTAGCAGAGCTTTTCCTTGATCTGGCGGACCGTCTCAAAATCAGCAGTTCGGTTCAGCGCGTAGCCCCTGCGGAGGAGGAGAGCGATGAGATTCCGTGTGACATCGCGTCCTGCGACGTCGAGTCGACGAGTGAGATGGTTAAGAACGACGGATTCGTAAACCGGAACGATGTGCGTCACGCCATCACCAGAGTCCACTACGACACCGGAGCTGAGACCTGAGGGCGGGAAGTAAGCAAGACCGTCTGGGACTTGTGCCATCTGGAAGGAACAGGGGCGCACCTTGGGCATACAGCGCGAGTACCGCCTGGATGGCAACGTATACCCCCCCGAACTGATAGCGATCAAACATGACCTCGCACATTTGCTCGCGATTCTTAAGAGGATTGAGCGGCGGCTCCGTGAGAAGGATCTTGCGCCCGCGCGGGTCGACCTT
Source organism: Echria macrotheca (assembly GCA_030411725.1). NCBI lineage: Eukaryota > Fungi > Ascomycota > Sordariomycetes > Sordariales > Schizotheciaceae > Echria > Echria macrotheca. Next base: position 99,342 of record MU839831.1, on the reverse strand, counting down.
CAGCTTCTCGAAGAACGTGTAGTCCCAGAGGTGCTGCATATCATCCCACTTCTTGACAATACCATTCTCCATCGGGTAGCTAATCTGCAACATGGTGCGCGCGGCCGCGGCTTCGTCGCCGCACATGATGTCCTTGATCACCATGTCGGAGCCTCCCTTCTCTTCGGTACGGAGGATCGGCCGGCCGACGATCGACGGGTATTGGAATTCGGGGAAGTTTTGGGCGGCATACCCGACTTTGAGGAAGCCGGTGCCGCCATCGAGCACTGGAAGAAGAGCCGAGCATTAGCTACGCGTTGTTTCTACCGTCGACCGGTTGGCATCTTACCAATGGGAGGTGGGGATGCCATGGTGCTGAGCGCAGTGAAGCAGACGAGACGCCGGGTGTTGAGTCGCAGCTGGTGTCCGTACTCGCGGAAGCTTCAGGCGGAGGCAGATGGCCTAAGAACAGTGAATATTCGATTGTTCGCTGCCTACCGTCGCTCGACGAACCGGAGCTTTGAGTTGTGTGATGTCGCAGGCGGGCGGTCGTTTATGGTGGGGTTGAGGCTGGGCAAGCTGGGCTGCCGCCTGCGTCAGCGTCCTCTGTGGCTGGACCTGTGGATCCACGTGATACCCCGCACATCCATCCGAACTGCTTGCCTCTCGCGTCCCCGCTGGCCTTCCAACTGATTGAGGGGAAGGATTTACAAACAAGCGAACGCAGACAGCTTCGAGTTGGGATTATTACGAGTCTTGTACTATTACTGTGTGCTATACAACCGATTCTCAAAATGACGACCACTTTTCTCAGGCGATCAACGAGGATTCTCGTGGTGAACCCAAACTCGTCTAAGAGCATGACCCATGGAGTGGGTGAGGCGATCAGGAAGATCAAGCTGTCTGAGGCAAGTAGTGGGAAGCCAATGGGCTGAATACGCCTGAAAATGTATTGACATGGAAACAGTCCACTGAGATCTATACATACACTGCACCTGCCGAGAGCCCCGCAAGCATCAACGATGGTGACGATGTCCAAGTGAGCAGCCAAGTCGTCCTCAAGAATCTCGGGGCAAGCGGAGAACTGTCCAATTATGACGCGGTCCTTGTCGCCTGCTTCAGCGTCCACCCCTTGGTGCAAGCTTTGGCGGTTCACCAGGGAGCTCGCGGACGACTGGTAACCACGGGCATTTTTGAAGCCAGCATCATGGCGGCTCTCGCACTTCTGGATGAACCGCAGCGGAAATGGGGAATCGTAACGACAGGAAAATTCTGGGAAGAGCACCTGACCCAAGGTGTCAATACGTTCCTCGGCGCAGACCCAACTTCTACGAATGCGAAGTTTGCTGGCGTCGAAAGCACTGGACTCAATGCCGGAGACTTCCACGGCGATATTGATCCCGAGGTAGTCCGCCAAAAGCTGAAGGAGGCGACCAAACGGCTGCTAGAAAAGGGTGACGTCCATTGCGTTGTCATGGGTTGCGCTGGGATGGCAGGATTGGAAGAGATTATACGTTCCACCGCCGTTGAGGTATACGGGCCAGCGCGTGGAGGAGAGGTCTTCATCATCGACGGCGTGAAAGCCGGTGTCGGCCTGTTGGAGCAGACGGTACGCAATAAGGACATGTTCCAGTCCGCATATCGCTCGTAGGGTACGTAGTTGCCTAGGATTGTAGCGGCTCCGAAACAAATCATCAGTCGACCCGTCTCACCCGGCCCCAAACTTCATCGGCATCTTTCTTGCCCAGTGTCTCGGGAACATTCCGTGCAATGAAACCGGTGAAGATAAGAGCGAAGCCTGCGAACAAAAAGTAGACCCAACCGGCCCCGCCGAGCGCGTTGTTTAGTGCCGTGTTGACGATGGGGAACAGGTAAGCAACCAGGAAAGTCGCGGCGTAGTTTGCTCCGAGAGCCCAAGATTGCGTTGCGCCCACCGCCTCGGGTCCAACGAGCTCGGATGCCAGAATGAATGGGACGGGACCAAGACCGACAGCGAAGAGGGCAACGAAGAGAAGGACGGCGATAGCGGACAGAATCTTTACACCAAACAAGATAGACAGTGCAAGCGCAAGGGAGCTGGTGCCCTGGCCGATAATGGAGATGAGGATGCACCTTTTCCGGCCGAGCCTGTCTGGGAGGGGCGAGGCTGCCATTGTTGTGGCCAGATTGATGATGGAGATGATAATGGTCAAGAGGGCAGAGCTGGTGGGAAGAAGGTCCTGGAGGAGTGACACGGAGTACATGATGATCGAGTTGATGCCGCAAAGCTGTTGAGCGAACATAATGCCGACAACGGCAACAATAGCAGGGCGGTAGAGAGGGTCGCGGACCACTTGGGCGAACCCCATGTGTTTCGGCTCAGCCTGCGAAGCACTAGGCTGTGGTGATAAGGGGGTGAGTGCAGCCTCGGAGGTGGCATTGTCGTCTCTGGCGAGTAGTCCTTCTTCCTCACTCGCAACCTTTCCGTCGCCCTTCCCCCAGGCTTCTACTTCCCCGTCAATGCTTGCATGGGTCCCTCGGATCCGCTGAAGGATACGGCGAGCATGGCCAAGATCACCCTTGACCGTCGCTGTCCAAGCCGGACTCTCCGGAACGAGCAACAAACCAAGGGCCTGGGTAAGGGCAATGATGACTCCAGAGCCGAGGATCCATCGCCAAGCGCTGTCATGACTTAGGAAGTATCCAAGCGTCTGCGTGAACAAGATGCCGACATTGATGCTGATTTGCGTGAAGGCGCCAAAGAAACCACGTTGCGCTGGCGGGGCGACCTCGCTGATGTAAAGTGGGACAATGACTGTGCTGGCACCGGCGCCGACACCTGTGAGAAAGCGGCCGAAACCCAGGAGCGGGGCAGACGGTGCCAGTGTTTCGACGATTGAACCCACGAGGTAGAATATGGCTGTCACCTGCATCGAAAGCCACCGGCCACGACGGGAAGTGAACGGACCGGCTGTCAGGGCGCCGAGAAGGCCACCGATGGTAAAAATAGCTGACACGGCTGCAAACGAGGCGTCATCCATCGGAATACAGTCGTTGGGTCCATCGGGCTTCGGCTTGGTAACGAGCGCCGTTATCTTCTCGAGTGTCGATATCGACTTCTTTCGGCAGGTAATGACATCGGCGGGCGCATTGAGCTCTGCCTGTAATGACCGCCGTCAGATTCCATGCACTGGAGGATATCGATGCCTCTATTGGCGCAAGCATCTAGAGGTGGCAGACTTACCAAGTGGAAGCCGAATTGCAGCGGCCCCAGGGTGCTGACGAGCAGCAACACCACCAGGTAGGGAGTGACATCGCGCAGAGCGGACGCCATGGCGGGCGCGCTTTCGAGATCTCAGCTTGTCCTTTGCATCAATAGCTTCTTCGTCGCGAGTAAGGCCCCGGCGGCAGCGAGAGCTTTGGTGGAGTGTAGCGGGATCCGTTGTTGACGTTGATGTGGAGAGAGCTCTTGTTTGGGTTGGTTCAGCTGACAGGATGGAGCCTGTCATGTCACTTGCAGCTGCAAGGCCAACTGCTCAGCTTGTTAGCTAGCGTGTCGCGTTAACTAGGTACATGCTACATACACTGGTTAGGTGCATAGTTTCTCCTGACACTCCTTCTCCGCTGCAACCCCTGTTCTCTGTTCCACAAACATTGTCCCCCATCTGCCTTTCCACAGCCGGGGTTCACTCAGCCTGAAACCGAGCAACAGAGCGACGTTTGTGCCGCCGGCTGCGCAACCCACCCAGAAGCTGCGAACCGCCAATGGCCAGCATTCATTGGACCGTTGGCCCCGCGGCCAGGATGAGCGACCACGAGGACCATGGGCGCCTACACTGCGATAGTTACAGCGGCTCAGGCTGCAGTCGACAGGGCGGTGCATCAACCGGGGCACCCTGAACTTGGTCGTGATGGACATGGCGGTCGCTATCATTCTGCGTTCACGCTGTCGTTGTCCTCGCGGGGAGGCGTGTTGAGTCCCGAAAATGGAGGCCCTTGCTGCCTTTTCACTTGCTTGCAATGTGATGCAGACAATTTCGTTTACTATTGAAACCGTATCTCTCTTCAAGAACGTCTTCAGCCAAGGCTCTGCCCATCCGAATGCTGCGGCGGTCGTTGATCGGTTCTGTCAACTATGCTCGAGTCTCAGCGCTTCATTGCCCACGGGGCCTTCGAACGAAGATGAGAGGCGAGTGGTAGAGATTGCACAAGACTGCCTGAGGGCAGCCGCTGAGCTGAGGGTTGAGATTGCCAAAACGTCCTTCCCTTCAGCTAAGGGCAGCGTGGTAACGTCTGCCTTCAGGGGCGTCCAAGCCAAATTCCGAGTCGGCCGCCTCGAGAAGCTTGAGAGGCGGATGCGTACCCACCAACGGCTGCTTGAATCTGGAATTCTTGTCCGCATCTGGTATGCCTCTCATCCGTACCTATCTTGCGAGATCAAGTGTATGTGAAGGAGGCGATCGAGCACTGACATGTACCTCTGGTCGACAGCAATCAGAATACTGCCGCTGCCATCCAACAGCAAGCAGCGTTCAGCAGCCTAGACGCTTCCCTGCAGAATTTCATCAGCAGATTCTCTCAGGGGCAAACAAGACTAGAGCAACTGATAGACGGAACAACCCAAGTTGTCAGGTCAGAGACTCTCAAGTCTCAGCAACTTATTGTTAGCGCGCTCTCATCAGAGTCGACGAAGACCCGAGACGATGTCGCCCATCTGCTTGAGATGATGGCTGCTGGCCCACCGATATGGCAGAAACGGGAGAAGCTGCTACGAAGTCTTAAATACGAGACAATGAATGACCGCGTCAACATGATCGATCAGCAGCTGGAAGGTACTTTCCGCTGGGTCGTCGAGGGCATTCATCCCTGGGTCAAGGAGTTCGAAGAAACACCAAACGGTTCGAATCGGTTAGAAAGATCACATGGTCATCCAGACTGCTCGGACGGCACCGGCCTCGTTGAGGTTTCATGGAAGTCCTGGAAGTGCTTTCCTTGCTGGCTCAAATCCCCAAGCCGGACGATTTACTGGATCCAAGGCAAGGCAGGGTCAGGAAAAAGCACACTGATGCGATTTTTGGTAAAACAACCTGAGCACTGGCTACCAAAGCCTGGCAGAAATCGTCGACCGCCTATTGTCTTGTCACACTTTATATGGGCATCTGGAACTCGCACCCAACGAAGCATTCGAGGACTGCTCTTGTCGCTGCTTTACCAGTTCCTGGAGCAGGACGAGCAAGCCATTGACGAGATCCTCAGATCCTTCCCTCGGCTCTCGTCCAAAGACATGCACGGAGATTGGCCAGTGGAAGAACTGAACCAAGTTCTCATCACATGTCTATCGGCAAGCCAGCAGCCCGTGTTCGTGTTTGTAGACGGGTTGGACGAGATCGGATCATCGGGAAACGATACGGTTGACACCCCCACCAAATTGCTAAATGTCGTTTGGAAACTGAACACGATCGACAAAGTGAAGATTTGCGTCGCGAGCCGTCCTGACTCCGTCTTCAAACGGCAACTGGCCAAGATGCCGGCACTACAGCTCCAAGATCTCACCCGCTTCGACATGAAGAAATACGCCGAGAACCTCTTCTTACAACCGTATTACGACACGCCTGACGAAGCCGTTTGTCGGGAGCTCATCGAGACTCTTTGCGGCAAAGCCAACGGTGTCTTTCTGTGGACCGCGCTCGCCATCAAAAGCCTAACAAGGGGTCTCGCTCAAGGCGAGACGATCGCGGAACTTCAAATGCGATTGGAAAAGATGCCCGAGAGTCTCTATCTCCTCTACCAGGATATGTGGTCCCGACTAAACGAAGACAAGAGTGTCTACCGCGAAGAGGCTGCGCGGTACTTCAACCTGGTGCGCGAATGGTCGAGTATGAACCCATACGACCCGGACATCACCGTCGCCCACCTGATGCTCGCTGAAGATCCCTCCAAGGCGGATGCCATTCTCCAAAATCCCAAGGCCATGTCCGTTGATGAGCTCGATGCGGCCTGTCAAGAGACCGCGAGGCGCTTGACACTCCGTACGGCCGGTCTGTTGGAGATCCATCCAACCCGACAAACCATTCACTTCGTCCATCGGTCGGCGTACGAATTTTTCGATAATGACCCTGAAGGAAAGCGCATCCTCGGGTATGACCACACGTCGACCGAGTCCCGTCAAGCTAGACTCTGGGAAGCCTGCCTTTCCCAACTGTTCCTCCGAATAACCAAACACTACGGACCGGGGATTGCCGTGGAAACCCCTGGGCAGGTCATGGAGCCTCTCCACAGCATGTGGGAGCGGGGTGATGTTCCGGAAGAACTGGGTATGCGTCTCATGCTTCGTTGCAAGAGCATCTGGGATAGCGGAAGCTGGCAAAGCAGAGTTCATGCCAACTTTCGGACCCTCGATTTCGCTGGGCTTGCTGCCGGACTCGGTCTGCACAAGTACATCTCGGCACTTTTCAAGGGCTCGGTGCCTGGATATGGCGGCAGGACGCTCGATAGGATGTACAAAACATACCTATTGGTCGCAGCCTTGTCGGAAGAACACACTAGTCCCCTCACATTTCACAATTACGAGGGAAAATCTCAAATCGTTTCCGAAATTCTGGAGGAGAAGGCCATGTTAGCCCTCGAGTCCACCAATGGAAACCACGTGGCCGCCGCAAATCTCACCGTCCTCCTCGCCATTCTCTCTACCAAGGTGCCGTGGCCTGAAATGTTGCCACGGATCCCATCGGTGCTTTGGCGCTATCTGGATGCGGCACCGTTTGGAGAAAGGGTTTGCGTGATCTTCAGGTTGGAAGATCTCCAGGAGCCGTCCAAGTGGCTTCTTGACATTGAAGGCGTATCACCGCCCATGAGCCTTGACACGCGAAAGATCAAGAGCTGGATTGCACTGGAGATGGACATAGCATCGCTCCTGGAGCTGTTCCTTGGTGCGCTGGCCCGGCGCTCTGATGGTTTGGGTGATCGCTCGGCCACGTTACCACTCCAGGACCGTCTCCGGGAACTGAACATCGCTCGTCAGGTCAAAATCATTGCGTTCAGCGTCACCTGGGGGATGGAGCCTAGATGGCTCCGTCCAGTCAAGCCAAAGGACTTGAAAGGCGTCGTGACAGCTCTCGACAAGATTCGGCTTGATTATGACCCCCAGAACCCGAAGCTTGCGGCCTTGTTTCAGATACCGGGGCTAGTATCCTACTTGAAGGAGGTCCAGACACGGGCGGCAGCGGTGCAGGAGCTGGAATATGAGAAGGCACTGGAGCTCAATACCGTTGCCACCACACGAGGATTCATGAGCAAGCCGCCTCGGCAATTTGAAGATTAGTACCCCGGGTGTTACGTGTGGCTTGGAGAAGGAGAAGTGAACAGCTCAGGCAAAGGGATAAAGGTAAGTACGTCGAATGCGGTCTTTTGGGTCTGTTCTGACGTCAAAATCTAGAAGGTGTCCTTTTTGTACCCGCCAGCGAGCGCCTTCTTCACCGCAACCTCCAAGGAGTCCAGCTCGGCCGGCCCCAGACCCAGGAGTTCGTTGTCGTTCTTCTCATACAATGTTCCGCCCTCAGCCCATATCCTCCTGAGGGTGTAACCGGTCGCCGCCGGATGGCCTTGCTCCCACGCCTCTGCCTCGAGCTTCCGGATCTCGTCCAGAGGTGTCTTTGTGACGTGGAACTTGGACCCAGTCTGCCTTTCATACTCGGCCACAACTTCGTTTGGCGTCACAATGAAGGATTGGACCTTCAGAGCCTTGTTGAGAGAGACCTCAGGATGTCGAAGCGTAGCCACAACGAATTTGCCAACACTACCACCTCATTAGTATTCGACGCGGACCTTATGCATGTACGAAGGGCACTACTCACTCCCACATGGTGCAGAATCCAACCTTGCCCTCACCCTCATCGATAACATAGGCCTCCTTCTTATCCGGCACGAAGCCACCGGCCTTCTCGATTCCCGGCATGGTATTGACCCACATGTCGAAGTACGGGCCGGTCACGACATAAGTGACAGCGAGCTTCTTGATATTCTCCCGAACCTGTTTGCGGACTTGCAGCTTGAACTGGTGCGGCTTCTCGTGCGGGCTCTTATCGGTATTGTGCTCGATGTCGGTGCCGTACTCAGATGGCAGAAACCACTTGACGCTGTCAGAAGCCTCGGCCAAGCGCAGGAGGGCGAATTGGGTGTGCAGGGCGCCGCGGCCCACGGCCGAGATGACCGTGTCAACGCCCTTGTAGGCCGCAGTGACATCTGATTCGGACTCGATGTTGCCGACGATGACGGAGAGCCCCTCTCCCTTCCATTTGTCAAGCAACTCCGACTTTGTGGCAACGGTGTTGGCAGAGGTGAAGAGGGTGACTTTGTTGAAAGCGGGCTTGGCGCGGAGGACGGAAGCCGTGATGTACTTGCCAATCGTCCCGGTACCGCCGAAAATGAGGATATGAGAGGGGGCGAAGGAAGCCATGAAGTCTAAGCAAGGTGTGTTTTCTTCAAGGAACGGAGTATAGGGCGAGATAGCAATACCAACAACTCAACTCAATTGATGAGATGGTGCTTCAGTAGCACAGAACCGCTTATACTTTGTGGACTGCAAAAGCACGTCATGAAGCCGGAAGGTAGCGACAGCGGCGGCCAGACGCGGAGTTTGGATGCTCTTCGGAGGGCGCAGATGGAGACTGCCCCTCACTTCGTGCCGAAGGCCCCCGACCCGCCGATGCTGTCGTCTCTACGGAATACAGTGGGAACAATACCCATTGTCCATCTGCCCAGGACCACTTCTCTTGACGAGTCCAGATTGGTTGGACTTTTCGCTCGGTTTGATGGCCAGAAGCAAACCCCATCCCACCGCGACGATAGCAACTGCAGTGGTCCTGCTAAATTGCGGTGTGCAACAGATCGGGTTGCAATGCCAATTGGCTTGTAGAGATCATAGGATGTACCCTAATTGTAGGATATCGGGTCTCATACCCTACGGGATAAACCAAGGATAAACACAAAGAGACCCATCACGGCTGGAACCAGAGAGCATGAAGGCTTTGGTGAATGTTGAAGCCTTCACAGCTGCCCCACCGTGTCTGGCGGGGCACGCGGCGGCTGCGCCCGAACATCTTCGGCGGCGACCTCTCATTGGCCAACTCATGAACCCCACACCTGCCTCCCGGCAGGCACTTGCAATAATTTTTTTCTCGAGCTTCGACCAATTTTCCGCAACTTTATCGCCAAACTGCGAATTGCTCGCACAAGGCTGTTTCTTACCACCATGTCTTCAACAGCAGTTTACACCAGCTCGTCAGTGGGAGTTGTTTCCAGCGGCGACGTCCCACACAAAAAATCCAAGCGCGACAAGTCGGAGCACAAGAAGAAAAAGCGCGCCAGGGAAGAAGATGAGCCTCCTGTCGAAGAGACCCCCCGGAAGACCAAGAAATCGAAGAGCGAGAAGAGAGATAAGGGCGATTCTCAATTAGATGTCCACCACAACGCCGACGCAACCGAGCAGCGGGAAAGGCAGACGGAGATCGAACAAGATGACAGCCCTTCGGCCGGGCGTTCCAAGAAGTCGAAGAAGGACAAGTCGCATCGAGGAGATGTAGAAGTCGAGGAAGACTCAAGCTCCCGCAAGAAGTCAAAGAAGAACAAGGAGCGACAGGCCGAGGAGGATGCGATGGATATCGATAATGCCGATCAGTCTTTGGTCGACGACTCGACGACCAAGCGCAAGAACAAGGAAAAGAAATCCAAGAAGCACAGATCCGAAGAGCCCATCGTAATTGACGACGAAAGTTCGGTCGACAACGGAGAGAAGAGCAAGAGCAACAAGGACAGGAAAGGCCGCCCTGCGAGCCGGGATGCCTTGGAAGACCAAGACAACATCGCGCTGGACGCTTTGCAGGCCGGCGCAGGGGAGGTGTCAACAGAGACCCAGGACGACGTCGAGTTTCCAATCTTCACACAGACTGTGTCGCTCTACGTGCCCTTCCTCCCCGCCGGGTTCGACAAGCCCTTGACAAATATCGCGCTGCAGCATCTCGATCCTCTCATCAACCATTTCTCCCCGACACTGCACGGCGTCCTGCTTGGCTACTCCAATCTCAACCTTTCGGACCGACCCGTCAAGCCCAGCTTAACCAACCCACCGACAGACAAGACGCCCGCGCTTCTTCGGACGGTTGACGAGTACGCAGCCAACTTTGCCTGGCTCACGTTTGATGCCCAGCTGTTTATCCCGGCGCGTGGCAAATGGATGGAGGGCGTTATACAGCTGCAGAACGAAGGACACATTGGTGTTGTCTGCTGGAACAAGTTCAACGTGAGCATTGAATCGAAGCGCCTTCCAAAGGGGTGGAAATGGGTCGAGCTCGCCAAGAAATCGGACAGAGCGAACGGTTCTGACTCCCTTCCGTCGCCCGACTTGGAAGCCGATGGGAACGGCGACGAGGAAGACATACTTGACGGCGAGGAGCTACAGGTGGTCGAGCAGATGCATACCACAGGGTACTGGGTCAACGAGGAGGGGAAGAAGGTGCGCGGGAAGCTCCGGTTCCGCATCAAGAGTTTTGATGTCGGCCTCGCGGGCGATTACGGCTATCTCAGTATTGAGGGCACATTCCTCGACGATGAGGCTGAGCGGCTGTTGGTTCAGAGGGAGCGGGCGGCCGAGGAAAGACGGCGGCGGAACAAGGATTGGAATGGTCTCCCCCGGCACATGTCCCGTCGGGTGCCGGAATTCAGCATGACGAAGCTGGGCAAGGAGGAGCCAGAGGAGGACAGCGGGCAGCGAACGGTGTTGTACAAGGGAAGCCGGCCGGGCACCCCGGATGATTAGGTGTGGTCTGGTATCACTCTAGTTGAGTTCGACCGGTCACTCTAGCTATACCCCCTGTTTCTGCTACCGTTAGACCGAAATTGAGCATGGGGCTAGACGGGCACTATAGATTTTCTAATGAATGGATGACTGTTTTCCGACCGAAACCACTGGTTGTTCTTCCCCAACCTGCCAGAGGACATCGGCTCTGCTTCGGTTCTGATGTGGCTGGAAATCCGTTGCGGAGGACAGAAGCCGAGCAGGTGCCGAGACCCCCGCTCCGTTGGGAGGTCTCCACTGTTGCGCAATCGGCCGCAATCGAGATGGCGGCGCCGCACACGCCTTATCGTGATCAAGCAAAGACAAGAAAACGGTCGGGTCTCGGCGGGCACGCCAGGACATGCAAACGCCTCACCAAGCCAGGCGAAAATATACGCACGAAGACATCGAAGCTGACAGCTCTTGCAGCTGGGGAGCTTCATCTTATCTTTTCTTTCTGCATGCACTGAACCACGCCGCCTCAACATCTTGTCGCACGGCCCCGCACAGCGAACCTAGCTTGGATAGCTTTGGATGCGACCTCGGCAAACCCCCACACGCGTTACCACGCCCTCGATGTCATCGTTCGAGAATCGAGGCTGGAAGCAGTGCTGCTGTTCCTAGGACGCTGGAATCCACGAAGCAGCCAACCAGCCAGCAGGCCTATCTCGGCGCCATTGTCAACTTTTCTCATTCAGAGCCGTGATACCTCCCTCGGCCAGACCTTCCATATCGAGCGGGCCCTTGGTGGGAATGATAAGCTTCGGCCGATCCGTTCGTTGACAAGCCGGCTTGACAAGCGGTTGACCGAGCTCGGCACGGTTCCGCAGATTGACAGCTCCCTCCCAGCCATCGCAGTGCTGGGCGTTCCGCCGTGATGCTTGCGTGCATCTGTCGGGCCCCGCTCGGCCGGTCACACACTCCATCTTAGCACCAGGAATTGGGGATCCTTTTCCCTGAAATGGCTGCGTTTTACCTGGTGGGCGCGAGCTGAGTGGCTCGTTGAGAGCTTGACCCCATGTCGGAGGACATGCGGCCCCGAGGTCAAGGTGCATGTTGCAGATAAGCTCTGGTGTACCATGTTGATTCAGTAAAAGGCCTGGACCCTTCCTTTTTTTTTTTTTTTTTGTCTTCTCTCGGAGCTTGTTATCTCCTCGCGAGTTTGGTTCGTGGATAGCTTCATCTTTGCTCTGCGACTTCTGGCTGTCGACCTCCGAACCGGTAGACAACTGCCGGTCTTTGGTGACATCAGCTTGCCGCAGGATACGTGCTCTAACCTATACTGCGGTTCGCAACGATTTGAGTGAGCTCGAGCTCTGACGACATGGGCCTCGAAGACCCGCCGGCCGAGCGCCGTGCTTCCAACAGCGACGAGGAGCGGGATGAGAGCCGGCTGGCCCAGTTTGGGTATAAGCAGGAGCTGAAGCGCGATTGGGGGTTGGCGCACAACTTTGGCGTCTCCTTTTCCATCATTGTCAGTGACCTAGCTGTGTGTTCTGTGTTGCGCGCGACTGACAAGCTCGGATAGAGCGTCATCACGGGTATCACGACGCTCTTCTCATATGGCCTGAACACGGGAGGACCGGCCGGTATGTTGAACTTATTCCCGCCTTGAGGTTCGTGGGCGCTCATGATATCGATGTAGTCATGTCGGTCGGCTGGATTCTCGTCTCCCTTTTCACCATGCTCGTCGCGACGGCCATGGCCGAGATCGTGTCGGCTATCCCGACGAGCGGCGGGCCGTACTTCTGGGCCGCCATGCTCGCGCCGCCGAAGTGGTCTCCGTTTGCCGCCTGGCTTACCGGCTGGTATAACCTACTGGGCCAGGTGGCCGTCACGACGGGCATCTCGTTCGGCCTCGCCAACCTCGTCCCGACGGCCATCATCGTCAAGAACCCCGACTTCGTGCCGACGCCGCGCGTGACCATCGGCATCTACGCCGCGATCCTAATCTCGCACGGCGTCGTCAACACGTTTGGCGTGCGCATCCTGCGCTACCTCAACAACGTCTCGATCGTGCTGCACAGCGCCGGCATCACGGCCATCTGCATCGCCGTGCTGGCCAAGGCGCCAACCCACCAGCCCGCCTCGTTTGTCTTTGGCCACTTCAACGACGGGACGGGTGTGGACGGTGCGGATGGGTGGAGTATCCGGGCGAGTCCGGCTTATGTGGCCCTGTGCGGTGCGCTGCTGAGTCAATACACGTTGACAGGTGCGTTCTTCATGTTGCTGTTGCGAGAGGAGCGATGGCTGACGTAGGCTTCAGGTTTCGATGCTTCGGCCCATCTCAGCGAGGAGACCAAGAAGGCCAGCTGGAGTGCGCCCATCGGCGTGGTCTCGTCCGTCGGCTTCTCGGCTCTGTTTGGCTTTTTCGTCTTGATGGCCTTCTTGTTCTCGATCCAGGACTTTGAGGCGACCCTGGCCAGCTCTTACGGGCAGCCGGTGCTGCAGATTCTGGTGGATGTTGCTGGGGAGGACGGAGCGTTGGTTCTCTTCACTCTGATTATGAGTACGTGTTGGATGTTATTACCTGATCACTGGACCGCCGCTAACTCTGGCAGTTTGCGTTTGGCACTGCGGTCTGTTTTCTATGACCAGCAACAGCCGTATGATGTTCGCGTTTGCTCGTGATGGAGGCATCGTACGTGTGATATCCGGAGATGGCATGACATTCGCTGACATGGGTAGCATCCGTTCTTCCACAAAGTCGACGCGCGCTTCCGGTCGCCCATCCGAGCTGTGTGGCTAGCCGCAACGCTGTCGTTCATCCTAGCTCTCCCCTCGCTCGGCTCGTCGGTGGCCTTCGCAGCGGCCACGTCGATCGCCACGATCGGTCTGTACATCAGCTACGGCCTACCGATTCTCATCGGCGTGTTCTACCATGATTCGTTCAACGCCATGAAGGGGCCGTTCAACCTCGGAGTCTTCTCGCGCCCGGTTGCCCTTGCCGCGTGTACATGGATCGGCTTCATCACGGTTGTTTTCTGTCTCCCGACGGCGAATCCGGTGACGCGCGAGACTCTCAACTACACGGTCGTGGCCGTGGGTATTCTGTCGATCGGTGCCATCGGGTCGTGGCTGCTGTGGGCGCGCCGGTGGTTTACTGGGCCTGCCGCTGAGGTTGCCGAGGCGATGCGGCTGGGTGTGGATGTGACGGAGCCGGGCGCACTGGAGAGTCGGGAAAAGGCCGAGGAGGCGAGGGCGTTGGCGCTCAGTCGTGGTGATGCGCCAAGTCAGTGACGGCCGCCTGACATATGACCGGCTGGCTTGCTTGGATTCCCGTACCATAATACCTTGTTGATACCAGGCTACCTCAGACCATATTGATACCATTAGCACTGCAGACAATTGTGATGTCACCGTATTAGCGTCTTAAAACAAGCTGTATGTATTCACCACATGCAGCCACCTATATATAGTATCCTTACAGCATAACTCTACTATCTACAGCTTCACCAACCCGCTCTGCAGGTCCCTCCACTCCTTTGGCCCAAACGGCACATAACACCCATCTTTGAGCCAGAACAGCGGATCGCCCTCGACCCTATCCGGATCCACGCCCTGCTCGCGCAACACATGTTTCTGCTGCTTATTCGTCCCCGTCGTCTGCACGCCAACATCCCTCACGACCCTCAGAAACAGCGGCACCGCATACCGCGGCAGCTCAGCGAGCGCATGTCTCGCCACACTCGCCAGCACCTGCTCCCCGATCAACTTGTCCCCGCCATCAAACGCGACCGCCGCGCACCCGGCCCTCCCGTCATGGTTCGGCAGCAGCACGCCATACACATTCGCCTCCAGCACGGCCGGATGCGTGCCCAGCGCGCCGGCGACCTCGGCCGTGCTCACATTCTCGCTCTTCCACCGGAACGTATCGCCCAGCCTGTCGCTGAAGAACAGCCGCCCGTCGCCGGTGCCCTCCCACCGCATCACATCGCCCGAGCGGAACCAGGCGTCTCCCTTCGCGAATACGTCCCGTAGAATCTTGGACTGCGTCGCAGCGCTGTTCCCAAAATACCCCTGGAAGCGCGACTCGATGTCCTCCGGCGGCAGCCGCGCGAGCATCTCGCCCGTCTCGCCGGTCCGCGCACGCCGACAGAGTTGTGTGACCGGGTCGCGCCACGGCTCGTCGGTCGCCGGATCGAGGACGACCAGCGCGGAGCGGTGCTCGACAAACAGCCGCGAGAGCAGGCCGTAGCGGCCTATGGCGCCCTTGGAGAGCGAATTGCGCGAGCGGTTCCACGCGCCCATGGCGCCTTCCGTCGCAGCGTAGAACTCGAAGATCGTGTCGATGCCGAAGCGGTCCTTGAAGCGGTCCCATACGTCTGGTCTGAGGCCGTTGCCCATGACCACGCGCACGCGGTGTGCCCTGTCGAGGGATAAGCCGGTGACGGGGTCGGTTTCCGAGGGGGCGACGGTTAGGTACCGGCAGGTCTCGCCGACGTACATGAAGGCGGTTGCGTCGTGGGCGCGGATTTCGGACCAGAAGGTTTTGGTGGAGAATTTGCGGCCTATCGAGGCGGTGGCGCCGGCGAAGAGGGCGCCGCAGAAGCCGATGCAGGATGCTGAGCTGTGGTAGAGCGGCATTGACTTTTTTTCTCTGTTAGTGTTTGTGTAGGTAGCAGAAAAAAAAAAGGGGGGGGGGGGGGGGGGGGGGGAGGAATACGAATAACAAATTTTATAACAGCCGAAAATCCAACCACATAACGCCAATGTTGGCCCCCAAAAAATTTTTACCCCACAG